>JAAEAF010002689.1:0-78925 GCA_011037195.1 Triatoma infestans | reverse complement strand
CAACAACTGTTCTGTAAAGTGTCTGTTAGCCTTGTCCACATCTTTTGCAAAAGAAACAGAATACATTGGAGCTTGACGGAAATACCGTTTACTACTTTCCAATAGGGATAAACAGTCTTCCAGAGGGTTGTACATATCGTCGGTTGCTTTGTAATAATTTTCCAATACAGTAGTTATAAATTGTAGCTTCTAGTCTTGTAATACCATGTTCTTTGGTAGAAGTAGACGAAAATGTTTCTTTTAATCTTGTATCAGAACAATTTACAAAATCTGTAATATAATTGCCGATTTTCTTATTAACACTCTGACTTGTTATTTTGACAAATAAACTTATTGCATATTTTAACTGTTGCGTTAGAAGTTAACCAAGTTAAACAGTTCTTACCAACTGTTTTATCGTTATCCACAAATTACATTACACTCGTTCTTATACTCTCCTTGGTAGCAAAAGTTAAAGTTATTGGGTAAATAACTACCCATTTCTGTTTTATTAAATATTCCAGCAAAGTCCTGTGTTATATCCAAATCCATTAGGTAGTAATCTTCCTCTTTTAGTCGGTTTAAATAATTCTTGCAATTTTTTCAGCTGATTCTCCAATTTTACATCTGACAACTCGACTTTGTATGGTATACATACTGGGTTGTTATTTTTTTCAACCTTCCTTCTAAACAATTAGGTTTTTTCCATCTCCATAGCAGTCTTCCAAAGCACATATTTTAACAAGCATTATATTGTCCATTATATGTACAATCCCAGTTTACCAGTCTTGTAATTGTTTACCAGTCCCCTGTAAAATGTACAGGGATTGTACGTTTTTCGGTTGCGGCTAAATCTTTATTTTGCGTACCTTACCAAAACCAAACCTTTGCCTAATTTTGTCTACGTGTAAACCTAAACCTATTACACAAAACACCCCGAGGACGGCCGAACTACAGAGTCGAAAATGGTCGACCAGTCCTTATTCGTCGGCAGAGACAACATGGGCTCTCACAAAGTTTTAAGTGTTTCTCAGCTCTATGGAAGATACAGACCCGTTTTGCGACAATATAATGCTGTTAAAATATGTGCTTTGGAAGACTGCTATGGAGATGGAAAAAAACCTAATTGTTTAGAAGGAAGGTTGAAAAAAATAACAACCCAGTATGTATACCATACAAAGTCGAGTTGTCAGATGTAAAATTGGAGAATCAGCTGAAAAAATTGCAAGAATTATTTAAACCGACTAAAAGAGGAAGATTACTACCTAATGGATTTGGATATAACACAGGACTTTGCTGGAATATTTAATAAAATAGAAATGGGTAATTATTTAACGAATAACTTTGTTAAATAATAACTTTTGCTACCAAGAAGAGTATAAGAAGGATTGTAATGTAATTGTAGATAATGATGAAACAGTTGGTAAGGATTGTTAAACTTGGTTAACTTCTAACGCAAGAGTTAAGATATACAATAAATTTATTTGTCAAATAACAAGTCCAGGGGTTAATAAGAAAATCGGTAACCATATTATAGATTTTATAAATTGTCCGGATACGAGATTAAAAGAAACATTTTCTTCTACTTCTGCCAAGGAACAAGACTAGAAGCTACAATTTATAACTACTGCATTGGAAATTATTACGAAGCAACCGACGATATGTACAACCCTCTGGAAGACTGTTTATCTCTATTGGAAAGTTGCAAACGTTATTTCCGTCAAGCTCCAATGTATTCTGTTTCTTTTGCAAAAGATGTCGACAAGGCTAACAGACACTTTACAGAACAGTTGTTGCCTTGTATTTAATAATTTGTTACAGTATGTATATTGGGCGAATAAGAACACACGAAAGTTGACTGGTATACAGTTAACCCTACCGGAAAATACCAAGAACAGAGAAAAAAAAAAAATGATAAATTATGTTGTTTCGACATTTCGTTTTAACTCTCTACCAATTAATTATATATTATATTGTAGAAGATTGTGTAAACGAAGATATTGTACAGATTGCGCAAAAATGTTACATTAAAAACGTTGGGGAAACGTATTTCTCAAAAACTGGAACACTTTTTTCTACCATACCAGGAAGTGTAGATATCAAAAAGACAGGATTGGTCTCTACCAATAATGTAATTTTTTTTCATGTCTTAACGGAAGAGAGCTAACATAACCAACACGCTATTGCCATATACAGTAAAAGAAATAGAACTCCCACCTCTAATGTATGTACCATCTGCAAAGAAACGACACTTAGTTGTGCAAAAATGTTACATTAAATGCGGATTTCTCAAAACACTGGAACACTGTTTTATACCATACCATAGATATCGAAAAGACAGGATTGGTACCATGTCTTACGGAAGAGAGCCGGTAGGCTATTGCCATATACAGTAAAAGAAATAGAACTCCCATGTATAGGTAAAGAAACGACACTTAGAACTAGGTGGATTTAAAAAGAAGGAAGATAGACTATATACAGAAAAAACTACAGAAAGAGGAATACAAGCAACTGGTGGAAAACGAGTTGACAGAATTTAAAAAATATTAAACCACATTGCAAAACTTTGGACACAACTGGTGTTTACCGTAAACAACAAAAGAACTTTTATATATGCAGAAAAAGAAGAGTGCAAGAACTAAAAGGGTACCACAAAAAACAAAAAAACAAAAATAGTGCCTATTCTAATAAAGAAAATGGTTACATTATAATACCGAAAAATGGGTTGGATATAATTTCCTCACCTACCGAGAGAGAAACCATTTTTAACATTTACTGGTGTAACAAGTTACAATGGACACTCGTTTGCCAAATAAGAGAAGATGGAATTTTGCACAGGAAAAATATACAAGGTACCGCTTTCAACACAACAGGAGAACGATAAAGAAATAAGAGGTCGTGTTAAAGTTTCTGAGTGCAACCGGTTAGAAGCAGTAATTTTGGTAGGCCTTAAACTAGATCCTTATAGAAATAGACATTGCTGGTTAGTAAGAGAAATGCAAGACTTAGCTTTAGATTTTGACTATAAATTTGGACAATTTAGATAAGTTAAAACATACTCTGCCAGTAGATATAAAAAGATTTGTGTGTGTGTGTGTGTGTGTAAATTATGTATATTATTACCAAGATTATAGTATAAGGTATGGATTTTGTAATTAAACAAAATATTATGTTTGTGTTATTTATAATAGAACCGTACACATCTATGTGTTATGAGAGAAAAATAATAGAGAAAACGGTGATCAATTTTTACTTTTAATGGTTGCAATTATTTCCTTTCTTTTGTATTGCAAAAATAGAAAAACATGTATTTTTTTTTATTTCTGTCAATTATTCACTTAACAGCATGTAGTGCGCGCGCGCGTATGTGTGTGTGTGTGTGTATGTGCCAGGGCTCGTAAGAAGGTGTAGGAATGTGATCTGACTAAGCAAAAATACTTCTGTGTTATAATTTCCGTCTAATAAAAACAAGTTAAAACATTAAACAGAACTAGTAATGATTTTCTTTTTTTTTGGGGAATATTTTGACTAATTTCTTCCAAATGACTATAGAATATATTTATATTTCTAATCGGTACCAATTACAAGTTTGGGGACCAGACACTTGTATGTTTGCAGTATTTTTTGTTTGTTTGTTTTAAACAGCTTTAACTATTAGACGTTAGACAACAGTTACAAACAGAAGATTTTTGAATTTTTGTATATAACGCAATCATTTCCATTTACTATACTATGCAAACATGAGTTTAATTGTTCCAAGGATTCTTGATTAAAACGTAAATAGTTTTAGTGCATACTATAGTATGCTGTTAACAATTAAGGACCGTAGATACAAGTTGTAGGTATAAATGTTTAGAAAGGTTGAGGAAGAAATTGGAATTACTCGCAAAGATGTTATTGCAATCCAACAATAATGCAAGCGATAAAACTTAAGAAGTTTTAGGGCAATATACTGTATTATATTCTGGTATATCTGTGTTGTTCTTGGACTAATAGACGTTAGTGTTGTAGAAATGCTAAATCCAAACAGAGATTCGGGAATTTGGATAAATTGCAATCATTTCCCATTTCCTATACTATGCAAACATTGGTTTAACTTGTTCCTATATTCTTCGATTAAAAAGTAACATATTGTTTAGGGCATAATTTCCTATGCCTGTTTAAGAATGTAAGACAGTAGAACAAGTTGTTTACATGTTTAAAAAGGTGGAGGAAAGCTGATTCCAATCCACAATAATTACCATGCGATAACTTAAGACTGTTTTTAGTGCAATATATGTTATATTCTATTGTATATCTGTGTTTTTCTTGGACTAATAGACGTTAGACAATGGGTACAAAACAAAGATTTCGAACTTGGATATAATTTCCCCCAGATTAGAAACTTATTTCTTAGGATTGGGTAGCATGTTGTGGAGAAAGTTAAGGTTGAAGGAAGAGAAGAACTTGGAGAATTAAGCTAGACACAAACTGAATTGACATTGCAACATCACAGCATAATTTAGCCAAGAGGTGCGATAAGAGTTACGAGAACTGTTTAAAGGGTGCAATATATGCTTATATATTTATTTGATATCTGGGTTGTTTCTTGGACGTAATAGGACATTAGGACAATGGAATACAAAACAGAAGATTTAGAACTCGGAAGCTATAATTTCCCAGATAGTGATAGAAGACTTTTTATTAGCTGTTACATGTTAGAAGGTTGAGGAAAGAACTGGAAATTACTAGCAAAAAATGTTATTGCAATCACACACTAAGTTGCCTGCGATAAACGTTTAAGCAAATGTTATTTAGTGCAATAATGTTTATTATTATACTGGGTTTTCTTGGACTACTAGACATTAGACAATGGCTACAAAACAGAAGATTTCGAATTTGGATATAATGCAATCATTTCCCCAGATTAGAAACTTATAATGGTTTAACTTGTTCCAATATTCTTTTATTAAAAAGAACATGTTTTTTAGCGCATAATATCCTATGCCTGTTTAAGAATGTAAGATGGCAGAAGAAGTTGTTACATATTTAGAAAGGTTGAGGAAAGAACTTGGAAATTACTAGCAAAACTGTTATTCCAATTCACAATACGATAACTTACGAATGTTTTGGTGCAATATATTCTTTTGTATATCTTTGTTTTTCTTGGTTATTCGACAGATTTAATTGTAGTCCAACTTTGCTTTGTGCAGTGATTTTACATTTTGACCTGACCAAAGACATTTAACACAATACATTCTCTACTGTCTAATCATTCGTCATTTGCACATCCATAACTCTCGGAGCGAATATCAATCTGTTACTCACTAAGGAAGTTACTTCTATCTAGTTATGGTATAAATCCCATTAATTTATTAAATTCTCTATTGGAATTATATATGTAAATTGAATACTTATTAGATTACAAAAATATAGAATAATTCATTTACCAGTTAAATTGGAAACTGATCACTATTTTGGGGGAGTTAAGTACGTAAATTGAGTGCTTCTTAGATTGCAAAAAGGTAGGGGAATTTTGTACCTAAATTGAGATAAAAAGACTACTGGTTCCACTAAGTTTTCCTTTCTTTAAGTAATTTGTTTAATTGTACAAACAATTAATTCGATAGAAGATTTTTTTTTTTTTTTGGAAATTACATTATCTGTGTAGGATCAGCTTTCCACTGTGGTAGAATTAGACTTACTCCTGTAAAAAGACTACAGAAAAATACTACTGTAGTAGGATATTACTGCGAAACTCCGCAAACTATCTCTAGAGAGAAATTACTTTTGCTCAAATAAGAAGTGTTTAAACATGTATAACATATAAATTCCAGTTAAATTACTAGTTTTAATAAATGCGTATATACCGCAATTCTTGCTTTTATTTCTTACATGTTAAGCTCTAAGATACGCACTTTCGACTTTTACAATTTAACTGCAAACTTACAGTAGTTATCTCTAGAGAAAATTACTTTTGCTCTAATAAAAAGTGTTTAAAAATATATAAGTTCCATTTAAATTACTAGTTTTTATATGTACGCATAAATCGCTATTCTTACTTTTATTTCTTACATGTCAATTTGTAAGATAGGCACTTTCTACATTTCTAACCGAAAACTTACATCTCTTCTTTGCAAGAAGCTTCGGACCAGGAGACTGAAAGATCGCTGTGGTAAATTGGGAACTGGGAGTCGGCGTGTTCTATTAGAGGCAATTAGCAGATGAACTACAGCCGTGCCTGATTGTCTAAATAACACGCTATGGAGAAACGTGTCGAAGTACGACTACGAGGAATTGAGATACCAAACAGTTATTAAATCTCTGGAAACACTAGCTTTTTTTTTTTTTTCCCCTTTCTTTAATTGCATAAACAATTAGTTCGACAAAACCTATTATTAACTATTTCGTCGTACATTGCGTTAGATAACAGATCCAACGACTTTAAGCAGTACCAAAAAGAAAACGATATATTAGATTCTATAAATATAGTTGATCGATAAACAAAACAAAAATTATCTTAAAAAGGAAAGTGGAGATTTAACTCATAGTGGAGTCCTTTGTAATTAAGTGTTAATCGGTCATCGGCAGAGACAACATGGGCTCGCACAAAGTGTTAAGTGTTTCTCAGCTCTATGGAAGAAAAGTAAAACCTACTAACGAACGATTTGGACTGTGGTTATTATTAGAAAACTTGGACAACTTAATTACAAATGATTGTATATTGTGTATGTGTTTAAAAAAAAAAAAAAAAAAAAAATAAGGACTGTTCGGTTATTATCGGCTCTGTAGTTCGGCTGTCCTCGGTGTGTTTTGTATAATAGGTTAAATAGATTTTTCTTAAAGAAGGAAAATGGAAATTAATTGTAATTGCTTACCAAAAACCTTACACAGGTAAGTGACTCATAAATCAATATACTGTATTAAATGTCCAATATACTTGAACGATAAAAATAGATAAGTATGGTGTATAAGAAGGAACCATAGATTAAGTTTTAGTTTATTGTTTACCAAAAAAAAAAACTCATCTGTTTACCAAAAAAAACTAAGTATCTGTCTAGTGATTAAATATGCGGAATTTGGTATGTAAATTGAAATACATCAGTTATTAAATCACTAGCTTTTTTTCCTTTCTTTAATTGCATAAACAATTAGTTCGATAAAACATATTATTAACTATTTCGTCGATAACAGGTCCAACAACTTTAAACTGTGCCAAAAAAAAAAAAAACAATAACCGTTATATTGGATTCTATAAATATATAATGAGCGATAAAAAAAAAAAAAAAGAAAGGAAAATGGAGATTTACATTGTAATTGCTTACCAAAAACCTTACACAGGTAAGTGACTCATAAATCATGTATACTGTATTAAATGTCAATATACATGTGATCGATAAAAATAGATAAGAAGGAACCATAGATTAAGTTTTAGTTTATTGTTTACCAAAAAAAAAAAAACTTACATAAGTATTTGTCAATAAATAAATAAAATAAAATCAAAAAATATATTATAATTAGGAATTACATCGCAAACATTGTGCACACATAGAGGTTAATAAACTTTTGTACGAATGGAAAAATACAGGTTAATGAACCCTGGCCTGGGGTACGTGGGGCAGAGCCTCTCTTTAAGTCTCTGTGTATATATTTTATATATCTATAGAGAGAGAGAGAGAGAGTGAGAGAGAGAAAGGATATGAGAGAGATGAGGGAGAAGTATGTGGGGGTGAGGTATAAGGATCTAAAGAAAACTACTATTGCCAAGTTACCACTATAGCTGAGTGGTGTAAGTGATGGACTTGGATGACGAAGGTTGTGAGATCGCTTTTGCTGACCTAAGCAAAAAAAAAAATTAATTTTTAATATTTCTTCGCTTATAGGAAAAGGGGATGGGGAGGGGGTGGGGGAAAAGTTGGGAATAGGTTGGGGGAGGGGAGAGGGATCATGTGGTGGGAGAGGGGTAACTAGGGCGGTGAGGGGGGGGGTGGATCATGGACAGGGAAGGTTGGAAGGTAGAAGGCGAGGGGGGTAGGTGAGGGAGCAAAATTCTGTCCTGGACGGCCATTATATACTACTCACATACTCTAGTAAGAGGAGTATTGTAATCGAGTACATTGTCGATATCGAGTTTTCCAGGAATATCCGTTTTGAGGTCCCCTGAAGCCAAAAAGTGGTTTTTAGCAAATGGATCTTGTTTGTTTGTGTGTGTGTGTGGTGTGTGTGTGTGTGTATGTGTGTGTGTGTGTCTCTCTCTCTCTCTCTCTCTCTCTCACTCTCTATGGGTGTCTGTCTGTGTGTGTGTATGTATGTGAACAGCATAGCTCAAAAACGAAAAACCGCAGAAAGTTGAAACTTGATATTCCGATTAGGTATCACCATGGGATCTGACAGTATATTATCTGTCAAAATTCCTCAACCGGAAGTACCACTTTACTAGTTTTTTTTTTTTTTTACATTAACCCAGAGAAATGTTTTATATAAAAATTGTACATCTTTTTGTATTGTACATCTTTTTGTAAGAAAATCGTCGGAGCCAGTTTTGAGAAAATCGCAAAAAAAGTGAAAAAAACATTTACTAAATTGATAAAGTAAACGCACTTCCGGTCATCCGATTTTTGTCAAACTCGGAATTTCAACCATACATTTAATTGTAATTATTATTATTATTTAGATGATAGAATTGTATAATAAACTGTAATAGCACTTTAAAAGAAAACCTAACCCCACCCCTCCCCCAGAAGTGCCTTTAAATAATTTTTCTCGGAGAAATGTTTCAAATAAAAGTTGTAGCTCTTTATATGTGTAGTTGTTATACCAAGTTTGAAGAAAACCGTCGGAGCCATTTTTGTAGAAAATTGCAAAAAAGTAAAAAAAAAAAAACTAAAAAAAAAAAACTAGTAAAATGGTACTTCCGGTTGAGGAATTTTGACAGATAACGCATCGTCCGATCCCATGGTGATACCTAAACGGAATATCAAGTTTCAAGTTGCTACGGTTTCTCATTTTTGAACTCTGCTGTTCACATATACACACACCATTTGCTAAAAACCACTTTTTTGGACTCAGGGGACCTCAAAACGGATATTTCCGGTGAAACTCGATATTTGGCACGATTACAATAAATACTTCCTCTTACTAGGAATAAGAGAAAATAAAAATAAAAATAAATATTTCAAAAACTGAGGTTTGTGAAGGCAAATTGTAAAGAATAAGTAAACAACTGAGGTAAAAGCCATGAATAAAAAGATATTTTATTTTAAAAATAAACCGGAAATGGAGAGAGAGAGAGAGAGAAAATAAATCGCGTGTCTCTTAATACTTAGAAAAGAGTAGTGAAATAAGTAGTAAGTGGGGAGGGGGAAAAAACTAAATTGATGAGCAAATTAGTGTGTGAGCGAGCGAGGATATAGTTTTTGATCTCATTTCTCTCGCTAAAAAGGAGAAAGAGAAAAGCCTATGTCAAGTGTGTCTGTCTATCTGTGCATGAGTTATGTAGCTAACAGTGGAGTTTCTCTCCCGTTTCTCTCACAGTGTTGATAAATCGATAGCCGAGAACGTTGAGCCCACAAGCCCCCTAGCATGACAGCCAGGTCTATACTCTAGCCTACTAGACCTACACAACTATTAGTTTGTGCCTGACTCCTGGAACTAAGCCCAATTCTCTGCACACACAACTTACTTCTCCTCACGCACAATCTGTACACTGTGTAGTTGTTAATCTTCTTCCAAACTTAAATGTTGTAATCAAATTGGATATATTAAGAAGAAATAAAAAAAAAAAAATCTGGCGTGAAACACTCACATAACTTTCTCTTACTACTGTTAATTAATACAATTTAATTAACAAAGTTTTCTTTAAAATTGCAATTTTTAAAAATATTTAGTTGAGGTGGTCATATAAAAAAAGGCTGTAGAAGTACTGAGAGGAAATGTCAATCCATGATTTACATTGAGACGGCCAACTACTCTTAGTAATAAAACTATTAACAATATATCTACACCATTGAAACAGCCCAGTGAAACTGTTAAAGTTGGCAGTGCACTTGGATTGGAGGCTGACTTTAGCGTATACATGTATAAAAAAAAAAAGAAAAAGACAAACTGATTGATTTACGCTAGATTGTCGTATTAAACAGTCCGAACTAAATGTAAAAAAAATGTGGCCATTTACTATACATCTTTTTAAATAAGACCGTTAAATTACTTATGACATGCCCTATTTTAGGTTGGGCACAGCGAATTTCGTCATAAATAAAAACCAAAGTAATCCAAAATAAAATCCTTTTTATGACAGAAGATCGTCTTCCACCCGGGAACTGCTATAAGAGATTAATTGAGTTACATAACAATTTAATTATACCTTTCAATTGGGTCTTATATTAGCGCTCTTATCTATATGAAATTGGGCTTTGATGATGTGTGGCTTGCTCAAGCGCGCAAGACAATTTTACATAGCAGATTCTCTCAGCTAGTCGATTCATTTTTCTAATAATCTGATATGTCAGGATGTATCTAAAAGCTATTTCCTCAAATTACAATTACTCTTATAGAAACATCTCTACTAGTTTAGGTTTGGGAGAAAATTATTTACTAATGGAATACCATATTAGTAAGATAAGTATATGTAGCCAGTTAAGATTGCATTGTAATAGAAACTGTTATATTTATTGTAAAGACAGTAAATTTAGTTTTGACTCAGATTTCCCTAGCCCACTTTGCAATATTTGCTTTGATGATCTTAAACACTTTTACTTTCTCTTACTCCTAGTAAGAGGAAGTATTTTAATCGTGTCAAATTTTCGATATCGAGTTTTCACCGGAAATATCCGTTTTGAGGTACCCTGATGCCAAAAAAGTGTTTTTTTTAGCAAATGGTACAAAGTGAAGAAATATACAATGAAGCGCTAATCTACATTGAGAATCTTTGTCTTACAATGTGTGGCAAGTTGTTGGCACTATTGAGAATAACAGTACCGAATAGGTCGATCAATGCAACATTCGAGAGAGAACTGCTCAGAGAGCAATCATACACCAGAAGTGATTTACTTACAGCTATTCATCCAAGAAAATACACTGAAACTCCTTTAAGTACAAAAGATAGCATTTGATACCATCACACAAGCTGTGTGTGTGTGTGTGTGTGTGTGTGTGTGTGTGTTTGTGTGTATGTATGTATGTGAACAGCGTAGCTCAAAAACGAAAAACCGTAGAAAGTAGAAATTTGATATTCCGTTTGGGTATCACCATGGGATCTGACAGTACGTTATCTGTCAAAATTCCTCAACCGGAAGTACCACTTTACTAGTGCTTCCCACATTCACTCAGTGATTATCTTCCCCCCTTCCTCTTCACAATGATTATGGATACTAATTTGTATTTTTGTATTGTGAAAGACTAGAATTGATACAGCAGTAATTAAAAGTAAAAAAATAAATAAATAAATAAAACACCGTTTCTTAATCAAACCGGAAATGAGAGTAACCGTGAGAAAACTGCCAAGGACTTTATTTCGTGTTTAATTCATACACGCAAGAGAAAATTAATAAGTTATTAATTAATTTATTTTACTTTTTAATAATAATTAAATAAAGTAAAAAAAATGTATCAAAAAACTATTCATTCAACAAACATAATTGGTTTTACATAAGTATATTATCATTTTATAAAATGTACACTTATTTTAATAGTAAAAAAAATTATTAAATAACCTTTAAGGAAAATGAGACGTATTTACTATTGAAACGGCGGTTATGTAAATGTGGATTAACTATTGGAAATTCTGTGCATATTGGGAGTATTTTATTAAACCGGTTGTAATGTCTTTTTTTTTTTTTTTTTTTTTTTTTTTATTTACACAAGAATATTAAACATTCTATCGACATTTCAAATCGATAATACTTCACTAGAAGTCTCTTAGGAAATCAACGGGCTAAGATTATTTACAAATTTGCCTACACAATCTTTCCTCAGTATCCACAAAGAACGTAATTTTCTTAAATTCAATCAGTTTTATATTATTCCATTCTAAAGCAAACAAAAATCTTGAGTGAAACGGCTCAAACATCACATTCACTTATTTCAATTATAGCTAATATAAACTTGCAATCTTCACAATGTTTATGTATTATTATTCAAAAGAGGGGAAGGCCAAACCCTGCGCAACCCAACGCCTCCTTGGGCCCATATAGCTACCCCAAAAGAATAACAACTGCCGAATCTGGAACAAAAGTCCGGACAAAACGGACCAAAATCTTAAATGACAGCCTAAGCTCTTCCAAAGACATCCTGTTCCGGCCAAAACCCTGAATCTAATTTCTTCATAGCCCAAACAATCCGTCATGAGATCTATGGTTGTTTCCACCACCGTCTTACAAACCTAGAAAATTTGATAGATATTCACGGGTGCAAATAATATATGAAGTTAAAAGAAAATTATTTGAGCCGTTTTCGAGAAAAATCAGGAAGAATTAAATAAATAAAAAAATCGTTAAAGACGCACTTCTAGTTGATGGATTTTGTCGGAAATCTTCGTGTCAGATGCGGTGGTAAGTATATCAACGCAATATCAAGAATGAACTTCCTGCATTTTGCCAAACACACATCCACCCACTTACACACTATTTGCTAAAAAACTTTTTTTTTTTTTTTCTTTTTTTTTAACTTAATGGACCCAAAACATGTACTTCCGGTGAAAACTCAATTTAAAAAAAAAAAATTAATGCTCAACAGAATCAGACAGGGATTCGGAAACAAATTTTATTCTAATAAATATTATGTAGAGGTTACTCTCCCCAACGGTGAATGAGTTATGTATGTATTTATTGATATGAACGTATTTATTAGTGCGAGTGTGTTTGTATGAATTTATTAGCGAGAATGTTTGTATGAATGCTCTTAGAATATTTATTTATTTTTTAAAATAGTTATTTTTAGAATGTTATATAATTTTATTGAAATACTTCACCCTTTATTGTTATATTATACATATCAGAGGAAATTAGGTTCAGGACCTTTGGTCGGAATAGGATGTCTGTGGAAGAGCTTAGGCTATTTCCGCTTAAGGTAATTGTCCGATTTATTCGGACTGCGGTGAATCTTAGATGGATTAGATCCAGGTCTGGATTTTTGTTATAGACCCGGTTTGTTGTTGTTTTTCTTGGGGTAGCTCTATGGGCCCAGTGAGGCTTTGGATAGCGTAGAGTTTCCCTCCCCACAGACAAATAATAATAATAATAATAATAATAATAATAATAATAATAATAATAATAATTATTATTATTATTATTATTATTATTATTATTATTATTTATTATTGTGTGCGAATGCGTATTTCTTGGCACGGCGGGGATCAGGGCTGATAGATGCAATGCTTGCTAGTGATACGGGTTTTGCCCCTCTGAGTGCTGAGCCTACGAGGGTGGAGGTGGATAATGAGCCCCCACCTAGCGTGGGCGAGACCTGGCGGAGAAAGGCGTTACACGGACAATACCCGGCAGCACTAGATGGAGAATTGATTGACAAGGAGGCGTCCGTGGCCTGGTTGACGCGTGGGCTGCTGTTTCCGGAAACGGAAGGTGCCCTCATCACGATACAGGACCAGGTTTTTCCCACCAGGTACTACAGGAACCGCATCATGAACGATAGCGGGTCGCCGACGTCAGGTGCAGACTATGCCGGGCTGCGCCGGAGACAGTTCACCACCTGCTAGCGGCGTGCCCCTTGCTGGCACAAAGAGACTATCTCCAAAGGCACAACAGTGTGGCCAGGATCCTACACAGAGAGTTGGCGCAGAACTCGGTTTGATTCAAGATGCCCCCCCATACTACAAGTATGACCCCCTGCCCGTGCTGGAAGACGCGCGGTGTCTCTTGTACTGGGACAGAGAGGTACTGACGGACCATGCCGTCGCCAACACCCGGCCGGATGTGATCTGGCATAACAAAATAACAGGCAGGGTGTGGCTGATTGATGTATCTGTCCCGGATGACGCCAACATAGCCCGCGCGTATACCACGAAATTGGCTAAATACAGGCCACTGGCGGCAGAAATATCTGCTGTATGGAGAGGAGTCTCAGGGGTGGAGATAGTCCCGTTGATTATTTCAGCCACGGGACTTGTGCCGCGGTCGCTGGGGGAGGGCCTCTGCATGATGGGAATCAGGAGGACCATCATATACGAGATGCAGCAGGCTGTGGTACTCCACACCTGCCGCATTGTAAGGGAAGTGCTAAGGGAAGACGCCAGAGACTAGCACGGACATATTTTTCTTTTTCTTTTGTCTTTATCATAGGACAATTATCCGGTTCCAGTAAGAACCGTAATACCAGATAATGAAAACAGGTTCCTCCCTTGCCTGCGGGCCGCGAGGGATTGTCAAAAAAAAAAATAATAATAATATACGAGGTAGGTAAATAAAGTAATGATACTGATTTTTTATCTTTTTTTTCTTCAAATAAAATTACAATTCAATATTGTCCCCTTCAAAGTAACTACCTTGGTAATCCACACAACGTTGAAGACGATTCTTCCATTCGTCATAGCAGTGCTGGAACTCGGATACTGGAATAGACTTCAGTTGGTCGGTTACGGCTGTTTGAATATTCTCCAATGTTCCAAAATGACGTCCCTTGAGGTGATTTTTCAATTTGGGGGGAAAAAAAAGTCACATGGACTCAAGTCGGGTGAATAAGGAGGCTGAGGAGCCACAGGAATGTTATTACTGGCCATTTTGTTATTACTGAATGTTATTTTTCGGAACCATTTTTACACAAATTTTTCTCATCCCCAATTCATTAGTCAAAATTTGATGAACGGTTGTGTGAATTAAATTCAACTCTTCGCCGATCATTCGGACTGTCAAACGACGATCTGAACGCATGAGATCGCGGATTCTGCCAACATTTTCGTCGATTCTTGAAGATGAAGGCCTTCCGCTGCGAGGCTCGTCTTCAATTGATTCCCTTCCTTCTGCAAACGACTTAAACCACCTAAAAACCTGTGCTCTCGACAAAACATTGTCTCCATAGGCCTGGCACAGTTTTTCAAACGTTTCCGTTGCACTGTGCCCAAGTCTGAAGCAAAACCTGATAGCACAACGTTGCTCGTAATTGATGTCACTCATTTTTAAAACGCACTGAAAAACGCACCTTGCTCACAAAAAAAAGTCACTACGGACAGTGCAACGACTCTAGCATTTTCAAATTTGCACTGGACGTGTATCAGATGTTTACTTACCCTACCACGCATGCGCCGCGTCTCCAGTGTTGCCAGATCGAACACTACAAAATCAGTCTCATTACTTAATTTACACACCTCGTATATCAAAATTAGAGAAAACATTAATGGGCGAAGGAAATTTATAAATTACTTTCCCTATGATGCAAACAGCCCTCCCTACCTTGATGGCAAATTAATGTGCAATTTTTAACTATGACATTGTGTAGATTGGTGATAAAAGTTACAAATAGAATATCTTTTAACTATTATCTATTGTTAATATATTTTTAACTATTATCGTATACTAGTGCTTTATCGTTATATAAATGTATAAATATAAATATAGTGGCGGAAATATGTCTATAATATATATATAAAAGCAGTGGTGGATGTTATACGTTCCCAATTCTAACTGACTTTCCCCCCGCCCCGTCGGCAAGTACGATGGTCAAGAGGCGAAGACAGTACAGGAATGAACCCTTACCATCCCGCTCCATCCGCCTTTGAAATAAAGACGTTGTCTTGGATGCCCGAGAACATGTATGGCAAGCACTATCACAGCTCTAGTGAAAAACAGTTGTTGTAGAAAAAGAAAAGGGGCGCTAATAACAAAGAAGTTGATGCGCCGAAAGGAAAAAAAAAAATTTTTGTAGAGGTTAGAATCGTATAATAAACAGCACTTTAAAGGAAAACATTTAACACCAACTTCCTCCAAAGCTGTCCTTGAAATGAAATTCCCCGGAGAAATTTTCAAATAAAAGTGAAAGCTTCTTGTTTTTTTAACTTTATTTACCTGAACATATAAACATACAAAAGGCACATCAACAACAATACATTATAATATAAACAAGGTTTTTAAATGACTGTAATATATATACTATTATGCATAATTGTGTGCTAACTATGATATATTCAATTATAACACTGAACTTTAAACATCAACAAACACTCTTAATAATAACTATTTTCACTTTAGTTCAAAGTCGTCAGTGCACCAGTTTGCCATCGATGAATTCTTTGAAGCAATAAAAACCGTTAGTAGTGTAAGGGTGTTGTGAGGAGATGTAGGTTGTTGCTTGATGAGTGATAAATAACACCTTAAGATTTGGTTTAAGATATATAATTGATATATATGTATATGACTGACTGCCAAGGACTTTACACTAACTGAACTGACAGACTGACGTGGCTAAGAAGATATGAACGGAGCGATGTTAAACTGATGTGTAAATCAACAGAATTCTATCTGAATGATGTCTCATTGCCTATCTCTCATATATATATACTGGCCGAGCCTCTCCTCTCTTTGCGAGAGGGGCTGTTTCTCTCCGCTAGAGTGGATGAGTGGTGGGGGTTCACTACCCCTACATCATATAATATATACTGGCCGAGCATCTCCTCTCTTTGCGAGAGGGGCTGTTTCTCTCCGCTAGAGTGGATGAGTGGTGGGGGTTCACTACCCCTACATCATATATATATATACTGGCCGAGCATCTCCTCTCTTTGCGAGAGGGGCTGTTTCTCTCCGCTAGAGTGGATGAGTGGTGGGGGATCACTACCCCTACAGTAGTAATAATTTTTTTTTTTAATTGTCTCGAATTTTCTTAATTCGACCTGTCTTATATTCACTGGGATTTTATTAAATATTCTTATAGAAACAACATTCGGAAGCATTTCTGTAAGTGAATATTTTCTTTGTTTCTTATGTTGTACTGGTGTTGTTTTCCTCTGGTGACTGACTGCATCATTACATCCTTTTTGCCTTAGAGCCAGCTTGAATGTATATTCAGTGAAGGCAAAGTCATAATCTGCAACTGCTTAAAACTACCGTTGGAGCCATTTTCAAGAAAATTGCAACAAAAAAAAAAAAGTGTAAAATCTTGTGATAATTTACGGTTTAAGGAATTTCGATTGTTAACTTCCTGTAGATACCATGAATATCAAGTTTTTAACTTTCTACAATTTTTGTTTATTGAGCTATGCTGATCAGTGCTGTAATGGGATCTGAATAATTAAAGATTCATAGGATCTGAAAGAGCGGAGAAGCAGACATTTTAATGAATCAAAAGTGAGTTACTCCTCCCTAACTAGGCAAGACTAGGATGAGAGAGTTTGATTCATATAAATAGAGCGATAGCTCAGACAGTTCAGGACAGTTTTTACAACAGTACAACCTAGTCAGCAACCTATCTACTTACTTTTTATTTACTCAGCCAGACTGTTTCTTTATATTTCTCTCGCTATCTAACTTCTATTACTTTCTCTTACTCCTAGTAAGAGGAGGTATTGTAATCGTGTGTGTATGTGTGTGTGTGTGTGTGTATGTATGTGAACAGAAGTACCACTTCACTAGTTTTTTTTTTACGTTTTTGCGATTTTCTCAAAAATCGCTCCAACGATTTTCTTCAAACTTGATATATCAACTACACATACTAACAGGTACAACTTTAATTTGAAACATTTCTCTGGGAAAATTCATTTAACGGCACTTATGAAGGAGCGGTGGGGTTATAGGTTTTCATCTAAACTGCTATTTCAGTTTATTAGACAATTCTATCATCTAAATAATGTTAATTAAAATTAAATATGTATTTAAAATTCCGAGTTTGAAAAAATCGGATAACCGGAAATGCGTTTACTTTACCACTTAACTAAATGATTTTTTTCATTTTTTCGCGATTTTCTCAAAAATTGCTCCAACGATTTTCTTGAAACAAGTTATATAAACTAAACATACAAAGATCTATAACTTTTAATTAAAAGATTTCTCTGGGAAAATTCATTTAAGGGCACTTTTAGGAAAGGGGTGGGGTTGCAGCTTCCTCTAAAGTGGTATCATAGTTGATTATACAATTCTATCATCCAAACAAAATTAATTAGAAACAAATAGATGGCCAAAATTCCAAGTTTTAAGAAAATTATTAATCCGGAAGTGCGCTTTTACTGAACATTTTTTTCAGTTTTGCGACGAATTTCGTTATATTTGGTACACAAACCTTTGTCAATTATAATTTTGAGAACAGGAGTAAGAGAATGTTGTGTGAGTGTTTCACACCAGATTTTTTTTACTATAAAGTCCTCGCACTTTGATTTTTCTATAATCTATTCTCTCTAATTCACTCTCCTTCTAACATTCACTATATAACAAAAACATACATGCAAAAAAACACCATATACTCACAGTTTTTCTGACTTAGGAGACCTCAAAACATATTTTTTTTTCCTGTGAAAACACGATATTTGACACGAACACAATATAAAGTACAAATTTTAAATTTTAATTTGTTTTTATTTCTGTTTTTTTTTTTTTCTTTTAATTATTTCTATTGTAAAAATAAATTCTATTGTAATAATTATATGGCAGCATGATAGCGCTATTGAATAGAAAATTCTATTGACCCCGGGCTATTGTTCTCTCGATTATATCTTTAAATAGAAATTCCAAATAATAAATATGTAAACACCACGTGTAAATAAATCAATTATATTTTTATTTTAATTTTTAAATATTTGCAAAATAAAAACAATTAATAAATTAAAAGAAAATTGAAGAAATTCAAATTCAAAAAATTTTTTTATTTAACATTATTAATTTAATTAATTGTATAATAGTTTAAATTGCAATTAACAAAATAACGGAGAGAAGATTATGTAATACCGTATTTGTAATCTCTAGGTGACAGCTGACAATATTGTCTGTCAGATATTGTAAAGGCAAACATGTACAGATATTATGTGTGTGAGGAGGGGGGAAGGCCCTCGCAATTAGCCACACTCGTCGTACATTTTACATTAATATTCGTGACACGCACATATCGTAGTAGTAATTATCTGTGAATCAATTTTATATTCATAATAATTATAGAAAATATATTAAAGAATGAAATCAAATGTTGTTAAAATGATAATTATGTATGATAAAACTATTCAGAGACTTGATAGTAAATTGTTTATATTGAGGGGATAATTTTTTTTTTTTAAGAGCCGAATAATATTTAACAATAACAATGGACGGCAAAAAATTACTGACAGCAGTCAAGCGAGGAATCTAATAAGAATTTCCGATAAAGAACAACAAGAAATTCAAGGACAAAAGAAAAATTCAAAATATTAGTTTAGTATAATTAAGATAAATAGATAGTTAACTTTTCTTACGTGTTTCTCATCAATATCGCTGTATTAAATTAAATTGCATGGAAAGTTTTAAAATTTTACGTAAACATGGATTATGAAATCAGGTAGAGCCCCAAGTGGTTAAGATAATTTCTTATATTGTAATAATTAACTTATGGTGCTCGTATAAATATTTATTATTAGTAATTATTTCCAATATGCATTCCGAAATATTCTTATACACTTAATCAAACGAGGATTAAAGATGTTGCAAATTTAAAATATTTTTGATCAGCTTTATTCAAACAAAAACAAACAAAAAACCTACCTTGTAAAAAAATATCTTGCCTTATTTTGGTACGACCCTGAAAAAGGTTCATTGTAATACGGACGAAACATTTCAGTTTCTAGCAAACCACTGAAGCGTTCTAAACCTGGAAACACTTCCGATTTTTTGTTTGTTCAGAAATAATCAATCTGGCGTATAACACTGTAATTTCGTATCAATGTCAAGTGGCTCCAGCCAGCCGCTATCTTCACAAAAGATAACAGGAAGAAAGGATAATTTATAACAAATGGCCCCAGCCAGCCGCTGTCTTCAAGACAAGAGCCGCGCCAAACAAAAGCCTTTTTAAAACACGGTCAAAGACAAGCACCGATAAAACCCTTTTAAACAAGGATCATTATTGTACAGAAGCCACATGACCGATATTCCTTTCATACAAGGGCCATCAAAACACTCAAGGCTATCAGTCTTTGAAAATCACCGATGGGCGACCCATCTGTCGCCAAATCTGGCCACTGACCTAAATCACACTGGTCACCGACCTGATCAAGGTCGGCACACTGCGAGAGATGTCTTAGTGTGAGTACTACTTACACGCCTGTCAATGTGTGAGTAATACTAATATAAACTTCGTACCACTGGAGGAGGGGATCATTAAATCATTATAGCTTCAGTCTACATCATTATATCATTACAGTTTCAATGATCAGTACAGCAGCAGTTATACTTCAGTTTCGCGAGCGCGTCTCTATACAAGGTTTAACTTAGAATTATTATCATTCTATGAAACATTTCATAGTTGTGCATCTTAGTTTAAATTATTTTAAACTATTTGTAGTTTTATCTATTACATTATTTATTTATTTCTATCATTTCATATTAACTGTAGTTACCAATTAACACATTTAAATTATTGTTAAAATATAGTCTATTTTTGTAAATTCAGTGTTTAGTATTTCAAGTAATAACTCTCTAAAATCTCTAAACTAACTTCCGCCTATTCTTCTCATCAATCCCTCTTCAAGACATCTGACTCCATTACCTCTGGAATCCGATAATCGATTTCAATACAAACACTCATAGAATTTCGCCTATTGCTATTAGTAGAATTTCGCATATTGCTATCGTGTAATATTGTAGCACGAGCGGTTTTGTAAAGGGGCTTGTGAGTGTGTATGTTTGAGATACAGATAGAAGTATTAGAAATAGAGCATAAAAACCTCTTTTAAATAAATAATTTAACTATATATTAAATTAGTAAATTTACAAGATAATTATTGATTTTTGAATTTTGAATTAACTTATCAAGATAAGGAAACAAATAACTAGTTATAACAAATACCTAGTTATATAAATAACATGAAATATATAAACTGTTTGAAACTCAAATGTTAACACTTAAACTGACACTGAATTTAAGAGAGCGATTCCTGATATAAATGTTTTGGTTCAATGTCTAATTCAGACTGTCTGGTTTGAGTGCAGAATTTAGTCTCTCTTGAAAGAATTGCCTTCTCTTGTTAGTTCAAATCCTCCCCTGTGAGAAGGGGTAAAAAAACAAAGCTGACTAAAAGTTTATACAGCAGTTATAACGCGTCAGCAACCAACTGCTACCCTTCTCTTTAATCAATCTCTCGCTACCTAATTTTCTATTTACTTATAAAGTCCTGGCAGTATTGTGTCTCTGTTTTAAAAACAGTATTCAACATTCATTCTAACTCCTTGTGAAACTAAATAGGAGCCAAAGGAGAGAAAATAATGAGGAAGCGTTTTTGAGAAATAAGCTAGAATGAATGCTGAACACTGTATAATAAAACAGAGACACAAACTGCCAGAACTTTATACATAACTATTTACGTGTAGAAATTAGGTAGCGAGAGATTTTTAGACTGAGTAAAGAGAAGGGTAGTAGTTGGTTCCTGACACGTTGTAACTGCTGTATAAACTGTTCTAAACTGTAGGGGTTTTAGTGAACCAGTGAACCCCCACCACTCATCCACTTTAGAAGAGACAAACAGCCCCTCTCGCACAGAGAGGAGAGGCTCGGCCAATGTATATATATAAAAGAGAGAGACAGTCAGATTCATTCTGTTCAATTCAGTCTTACACATCAGACATCATTCTGTTGATTCACACTCCGTACATATCATTTTAGCCACGTCAGTCTGTCAGTTCAGTTCAGTTCTAAACTCTAAAGTGTAAAGTCCCTGGCAGTCAGTTATATATATATGCATATCAATTATATATCTTAAACCCAATCTTAAGGTGTTTATCTTTCATCATCAACAACCAACATCTCCTCACAACACCCTTACATTCTCTTATATATATATATACATTGGCCGAGCCTCTCCTCTCTGTGCGAGAGGGGCTGTTTCTCTCCGCTAGAGTGGATGAGTGGTGGGGGTTCACTGGTTCACTAAAACCCCTACATAAACACTGTCCCCTTTAGGGTTAGCGCAGCTGAATTTAAACAGATTCTCCCACTCTTGTCTGGCCTAAGTAGCGAGTGAGATTCTCAATTTTTTTGCCACTCTCTCTCTCTCTCTCTCTCTGCTTTAGATCCTTCTCTTTGGATCCTATTACAGTCTAAAATCTCTAAATGATGAGTGAAATTTGAAAGTTAAAGAATATTTGTCACGTTATAATAATTGTATTTTAGCATGAGTAAAAAGGGAAAGGCGGATGAGTGTTTCAAATCAGATTTTTTATTTTATATTATTTAAGAGCCTGAAAGAAAGTATTTTCTATTATTACAGAATTTTTTGAAACCATTATTCGTATTCATGGTACGATCACTATAGTTCTTCTTCAGCAAAATAAAGAATAATCAATACAAGAGAAACATAAATTAATGATAAATAAAATATGAAATTATATGGCATGAAAATCAATTGCATTTAAATAATTTAAGCTGAACATATTTAGAGTTTGACCGAACTTAGATAACTTAAAAATAATTATAGAAAAATAAACAAGTTTATATTTTATAGTTGGCCGAGTTATTAAAAATACAGCCCAACCAGTTAAAACTAGGTAAAGAGAGTGAAGATTAAATTTTGTGCAGTAATAATCAGAGATTAAAATTAATGTAGAGTCAGTTAGTGGGATAATTACGGTGAATGTTCTAGGAAGAGTAGTAGTACTTGCCGCAGTCGATTAGGAGGGGCGGGAATGAGAGAGAGAGAGGCAGAGTGAGTGTGGGAGTGATATGGATTGGAAGGGGAAAGCGGTAGAGGAGAGAACACACACGTGGTGAACTCTCATCGATTTAGTGTTAAGCCTTTGCAATAGCCCACTAAAGCGGCAGCACATCAGATATATCCAGCAGCAAGAGTATATACTCCTGCACTGCTCCTGATCGTTGTAGCTCTTTATTCTTGTTTTTTTTTTTTTTTTTTAATCTAGTTTGTAATGAGTTAGAGAGAGAGAGAGAGAGTTCTAGACAAAATTTATGTTTAACTACATTAATAATTATTGCCACGAGATTAATGAATCCCCAAGGTTTTGGCTAAAAAAAAAAATCTGGTGTGAAACACTCACACAACTTTCTCTTACTCCTGTTCTCAAAATTATAATTGACAAATATCCATAGTTTGTGTACCAAAGATAACGAAATTCGTCGAAAACTGAAAAAGCTGTTCAGTATAGGCGCACTTGCGGCTTACAATTTTCTTAAAACTTGGAATTTTGGCCATCTGTTTATTTCTAATTAATTTTATTTGGATGATAGAATTGTATAATCAACTATGATACCATTTTAGGAGAAGCTGCAACCCCACCTCCCTTAAAACTGCCCTTACATGAATTTTTCCAGAGAAATGTCTTAAATAAAAGATGTAGATCTTTGCATTTTTATTTTGTATACGAAGTTTCAAAAAAATCGCCGGAGCCATTTTTGAGAAAATCGCGAAAAAATGAAAGAATCATTTAGTAAAGTGTCAAAACAAACGCACTTCCGGTTATTTGATTTTTTTTCAAACTCGGAATTTCAACAACATATTTAATTCTAATTAACATTATTTAGATGACAGAATTGTCTAATATACTGAAACAGCAGTTAAGATGAAAACCTAACCCCACCTCTCCCCCAGAAGTGCCCTTAAATGAATTTTCCTGGAGAAATGTTTCAAGTAAAAGTTGTAGCTCTTTGTATGTGTAGTTGATATTAAAAGTTTAATGAAAATCGTCGGAGTCATTTTTGAGAAAATAGCAAAAACGTAAAAAAAAACAACTAGTAAAGTGGTACTTCCGGTTGAGGAATATTGACACATAACGCACCGTCAGATCCCATGGTGATACCTAAACGTAATATCAAGTTTGAACTTTCTACGGTTTTTCGGTTTTGAGCTATGCTGTTCACATACATACACACACACACACACACACACACACACAACATTTGCTAAAAAACCACTTTTTTGGACTCAGGGGACCTCAAAACGGATATTTCCGGTGAAAACTCAATAAGGAATATTTGCGCTTTATTGGGATTAATTTTTTTTTTTTTTATGAGGTAATGGCCGAATCGTAAGTATCACACAGCTTTTACAGTTTTCGATTTGGTTTCTAAAGAGAAGTTAAAACAAATTCTTATCATATTTATTCACGTATACGTAGAATTCGGAAAACTTCCTCTTCCCTATAAGTTCCACAAAAACTAGCAAACTGTCTGCCCTTATATTAACAACAAAAAGAGTTAGAAAATTAGTCCGCTCCAGGCTAATGCATAGTGGAAATCAAAAACTAATCGTACCTATATATTTTATCATAAATCTTTTTTTATTTTTTTATTTTTAAACTGCACAGTAACCATGCAACAAGTAAAACTGATAAATAATGAAATGAAAGTATGCGCTAGCGCGCATACCCTGGCTCGAAGTTGTGAACGACGGCTATCCAGCGATGGCCTTAGTGTGTACGATTGTATCTCAAGCCAGACGTCGTTATGTACGAGGCATGTCCAGTAAGTAAGAACTGAATTTTTGTATGTTACAAAAATGTTTATTTGAACAAAAAAATTACCTAGTTACATTAGTACATATGTAAGCTATTTTTCGACATAGTCACCATTCCTCTCAATGCAGGTGGTAAACCGGGGTATTAATTTTTTGATGCCTTCCTCGAAGTAGTTTCCCGCCAACCCCTTCGTCCACTTCTCCACCTCCCCCTTCACCTCCTCGTTGGTTGAAAACCTCTTTCTCTTGAGGGAGGTAAAGAGATAGTAATCTGAAGGTGCTAGGTCAGGGGAATGCGCGGAATGGTTCAGGACATCCCATTTAAACGAGGCAAGCACAATAATCTTTGTTTAATGTGTTTGGCATTGTCGTGCAGCAGGCAGTCTCCCTTTGTCAGGATGCCTCTTCTTTTGTTCTGAATCGCCCTCCGCAATTTTTTCAGGGTCTCACAGTATCTTGCAGAGTTGATGGTCTCCCCTTGAGGCATATATCAATTAAAATTATGCCTTGACAGTCCCAAAACACGGATGCCATGATTTTCTTGGCTGAAATTATGGTTTTGAACTTTTTGGCGGAGGGTGAAGAGGTGTGACGCCACTGTTGAGACTGCCTTTTGGTTTCAGGTGTGTAGTGTGCAACCCAAGTTTCATCTCCAGTAATGATAGAGCGGCGAAATTCATCTCCATGGAGTTTGTAGCGTCTCAAAAACTCTTGCCCAAACTTGAATATTTCACACTTGGCGGGAGATTGGATTGACATTTTTCACGAAACGTATTGTCGCGTCGACAGTTATCAACGTGCTGACCTCGAACCGGTCTCGTTGCGGAGGGGAGGAATCAGGCTACACGACAGTGCAGCCAACATGTCGAAAACAAAATCCCTCCGGCCGTGAGAGCCTCAGTACACTTACTTTCTGGACATGCCTCGTATTTAGATGGTCGTGGCCATCGATGCCTTAGTCGTCTTGCAGGTTTGTAGGGAGAGTGGAAGTTTATAGGTGGAGAAGATAATTTGTAATGGAATTTTTGGTAGCGGGATTTGGCTAGAATGGTGACGAAGGGAATTTTTAGGTCAGTGTGGATAGTGAGGTTAGAGACGTAGAAGGGAGCATTGACGATGATGCATAGGATTTTAGACTGTACGGATTGAATGCGGCAGTCCCGTATACATCGAGATCGTATGTCCAAATAGGACGTAGAGAATTGTACAAGTTGTCTTTCGTTGTGAAGTGTAGGTTTGAGCGTTTTCTAGTAGTTCTTTTGAGCATATCTGTAATTTAGTTCATTTCGTTTAAGTCGAGTATGAGGGTTCCATGTTAATCGTCTAGCTAGGTGGATTCCGAGATAGTGGATTTGGAGAAAATTGTGGTCGGGATAAATTGAAGGGCAGGAAGGGTTTTTCAGTTTAATAGGGTTTTCAGATGACCGACCACAAAAAGAAGCAGGCCCAACACGGAAAATGTCTCTGAAGATTTTCTTTAAACCACGAATGTGAACTACACATATAAAGAGCTACAACTTTTATTTGAAACATTCTTTATATCTTGGTAGGTAAAGTCATTTAAGGGTTTTTTTTTTTTGGAGGAAGGGTGGGGTTATGTTTTTCTCTAAACTGCTATCATAGTTGATTATACAATTCTATCGTGCAAACATAATTCATTAGTAATAAAATAGATGGCCAAAATTCCAAGTTTCAAGAAAATTAGTTAACCGGAAGTGCGCTTTTACTGGACAGTTTTTTTTTCCAGTTTTGGACGAATTTCACCGAACTCGTCAAATTTCATTAAATTTTGTATACTAACTATAAACTTTTGTCAATCATAATTTTGAAAACAGGAGTAAGAGAAAGTTGTGTGAGTGTTTCACACCAGATTTTTTTTTTATTTTGAAAATCTTTGTCAACAATAAATTAGTCCTTTTAGAGTGAAAACATAAACATGCATCTTTATAATCCTGTCAAATTATACGACATATTGTTGAAATGTTACTGTCTGGATTTCACTGATTGTTTGCATAATAAAAAGAAAATAATATGGAAACCATTTCCGTGAAATAATGTGTATAAGATAAATAAGACGGCAATAGTAAGAAAAAAATTTCGGTCTAATTTTACGTAGAACTAAGGATGAGTTCTACTCGGAGACAATGTGGATACATTCTCCCCCCATACCGTTCTCTGTTACCCCCACCCGATACGGAATTGAACTTCCCCTTTCCACCCACTTCTTCTCTCATTCCTTTCTTTTTATCTTTTATTTTTTCTCTTGCTTTTTATTTTTAATCTTCTCTGTTTTTTTGTTCACCTGCCTCTCTCTAGTTCGTATATTCTTTATCTTTACAGGTTCGTTATTCTGGGTTGTACACAATAGAATAAGAAATACTACTACATAAACCAAATAAACCACAATTATAAAAATAACCTAAAAATAATACTTCGTAAAATTACTGAATAAACGAAATTAAATAATAATTTTATAAAAGTTAGTGACAAAGTTCAATAAATCTATAAAGAAAATGTCCGATTGATTACATAATAAACACGGTTGTGTGTACATAATGATGTACATAATACATCAATATACTCTCTCTCTCTCTTTCACTTACTCTATCTCTTACAGACAGACACACACACACAACAAACCCATTTTATCTTATCTATAAGGGTAATAAACTTTCTGCCTCCAAATTATATTTCTAATATTCTGTTTTTATTTATCTTTATAAACAAGTATAATTCATTAAGGATAACTTTAAATAACGTTGCTAAAATGTAGTATTTATTACACTTATCTATCTAAAATATTTTCTATTTAACTGTTGACTGTTTTCTATTTAAGGAATTCAATTCGATTGGGTAATATGTAATAGTGGACATGAGATGTTCACGGTAAACTAATAAAGAACAAAAAGGTTGGTTGAATACAAATGTTATTGCTAGGTTGGGGAGGGACATAGTTTGCAGTATACGAGCAATCAGAATTGGAAAGGAACTAACTTCTTCCAGGTAAGGCGCCCTAAATATACTAGAAACTTGAGATCCAAGTTACTTTTCATAGAATGGGGACAACAAGAGAAATGAGTTGACACTTTTTTTGTAGGCGCACCCGGTTGAAGCTGCCAATGACATTTCACATGTCCCAGGTAGGAAAATGACATATATATATTACTTTCTCTTACTGCTAGTAAGAGAATATAATGAAATCATGTCAAATTTTCAATATTGAGTTTTCACCGGAAATATTCATTTTTAGGTTCCCCTGAGTCCAAAAATGTGGTTTTTAGAAAATGGTATTTGTTGGTGTGCTAAAAAACGAAAAATCGTAGAAAGTTCAAACATGATATTTCATTTAGGTATCACCATGGGATCCAATAATAGGTTATCTGTCAAAATTCCTCTACCGGAAGTACCACTTTTATGAATTTTTTTTTTTTTTTTTTTTTACTTTTTTGCGATATTCTCAAGAATGGTTCCAATGATTTTCTTGAAACTAGATATGTCAACTGCACATACAATGATCTACAACTTGTAATAAGTCCCATCCACAGCAAAAAAAAAAAATGCAACCACAGCAGAGAGAAGAGAGGCCCTCTCTGGTTAACAGAGACTACTCTCTGACTTAGGCAGACTAGAGTGGGAGAACCTGTATATATAAGCCAGTGGGAATTTATCTAAAGGATATCTATCAGATACAACCATACAACTGTACATATCGCATCGTGTCATATCTTGACTCACACCATTCATTCTATCATTTTCATTATAAAGTCCAGTGCGGTTACAGTAAACTTAGCTACATTATATTAGTGTCTTCATATGTCGTTCATTCAGTCAAACCTAATTTCTCTTCTTAACAACTCCATTATAAACTTTTACTTTAAAAAATTTCTTTAGGAAAATTCATTTATGGGCACTTTTGTGGGGAGGAGTGGGGGTTAAGTTTTCCTCTAAATTTGCTATTTCAGTGTATTACATAATTCTATCTTCTAAATAATAGTATGTAGAATTAAAATGTGTTGTTGAAATTCCGAGTTTTGGAAAAAAAAATCAGAATGAACTGCAAGTGCGATTTTACTAGGAAGTATTTTTCAGTTTTCTGCTATTTTCTCGAAAATGACTCCAACTATTTTCATTAAACTTGGAATGTGAATACATAATATAAAAAGCTACACCTCTTATTTGAAACATTTCTTCTGGGTAAAGTCACTGAAGGGGCCTTTTGGGAGAGGGGTGTGGTTATGTTTTTCTCTAAAGTCCGAATCATAGTTGATTAGACAATAATTCTACCATCGAAACAAAATAAATTATAAATAAATAGATGACCATAAATTCCTAGTATCAAAAAAAAAAAATTAATTAACCGGAAGTGCGTTTGTACTGTACAGTTCTTTTCAGTTACTATACTAACTATAAATATGTCAATCACAATTTTGGAAAACGCAAGTAAGATAAAATTGTTTGAGTGTATCACACCAGATTTTTAATTATTATTAAAACCATTACATAACAACAAAAAGTTCTTTTAAGAGAAAATCGTATGAATGAACCTAGATTGTTTTGTGTGTTTATTTTCTTGCTACGCATTTATTGTTATTATTATTAATAATAATATTATATAAAGTCATAACAAGGAAAGACAACAATCAAGATAATACTTTGAGAAACAATGCTGATCAATATAATGAAAAGTTGTATAAAGTTGTGTATATACGTCTGCGTTAGTAAACAGGTCTTTGGAAATAGGAACCAATGACTTCTACAATTTTGTTGGTAAGAGTTAGATAGATCGATTTCAAGTTACCTAGCATTATAAAAATTACAACGGCAGTAATTTGATATTAAACATCGACTTTATCTTTCTTTTATTAAAATTAAATTAAACTTAATAATCTGTCTTTTCTTTTGGATTCAAATTAGCTCACTTTATATTTTGTAATCAATTTTTACAGTCTCTTAATACTATAAAATTGTCAAATTTTCAATATCAAGTTTTCACCGGAAATATACGTTTTTAATTCTTCGGAAATTCGAGAAAGTGTTTTTTTTTTTCGTTTTTTTTTTTAAATGGTTCATTTAAAATTAAATTAAAAGAAATATTGGAAGGGGCATGGAGTTATGTTTATCTCTAAAGTGCTATTTCAGTTTATTATATACAAATCTATCATCCAAATAAAATTAATTAGAATTAAAAATGTTGACAACAATTTTGAGTTTGAAGAAAATTGGTTGACCGGAAGTGCGTCTTTACTGAAGAGGTTTTTTTCAGTCTTTTGTCCTTTTTTTACTTTCTCTTACTCCTAGTAAGAGGAAGTATTGTAATTGTGTCAAATTTTCGATATCGCGTTTTCACCGGAAATATCAGTTTTGTGGTCCCCTGAGTCCAAAAAAGTGGTTTTTAGCAAACTATGTGAACAGCATAGCTCAAAAACGAAAAACCCTAGAAAGTTGAAACTTGATATTACGTTTAGGTATCACCATGGGATCTGACAGTAGGTTATCTGTCAAAATTCCTCAACCGGAAGTACCACTTTAATAGTTTTTTTTTTTTAGTTTTTGCGATTTTCTCAAAAATGGCTCCGACGATTTTCTTGAAACTTGTAATATCAACTACACATGCAAAGAGCTACAACTTTTATTTGAAACATTTCTCCGGGAAAATTCATTTAAAGGCACTTCTGGGGGAGGAGTGGAGTTAATTTTCACCTTAACTGCTATTTCAGTTTAATTAGACAATTCTATCATCTAAATAATGTTAATTAGAATTATATATGTTGTTGGAATGCCGAGTTTGAAAAAATCGGATAACCGGAAGTGCGTTTGTTTTAACACTTTACTAAATGATTTTTTCACTTTTTCACGATTTCCTCAAAAATGGCTCCGTCGATTTTCTTAAAACTTAGTATATAAACTAAACATGCAAGGATCTACATCTTTTATTTAAAATATTTCTGTGGGAAAATTCTTTTAGGGGCACTTTTAGGGGTGGGGTGGGGTTACAGCTTCCTTTAAAGTGGTATCATAGTTGATTATACAATTCTATCATCCAAACAAAATTAATTAGAAATAAATAGATGGCCAAAATTCCAAGTTTTAAGAAAATTAGTAAGTCGGAAGTGCGCTTTTACTAAACAATTTTTTTCAGTTTTCGACGAATTTCGTTATATTTGGTACACAAACTATAACATTTGTCAATTATAATTTTGACACCTCGACGAGTGTTCACTGCCAATTTTAGATTGAGGACTCGCCATGACTACCTACGCGAGCACTTGCATAGGATTGGCGTGGTACGAAATGCCGGATGGCCGCTTTGTAACGATGGCACACTGAACGGTGTGCCAGCGACAGCAATGGCTAAATTGCCAACAGTTGGCGTTGGAAAAAAAAAAAATAAAAATAAAAAAAATTATAATTTTGAGAACAGGAGTAAGAGAAAGTTGTGTGAGCGTTTCACACCAAATTTTTTACACAAAAATACTAATTCACTTTTTCATTTGAGAGGAGATCACGAGGTCTAGGAGGGTTATTAGGAAGTGTTCGGGAAGATTGGTGTTGAACTAAAGAATTTGTGTGAGACTGTAGGTTAATATGGAATTTCCTGTAACGGGTTCGGACAACTTGAGCAATAACAGTATATTTAGGTCAGTCAGTGTGTGTATGGTTCGGTTGAAGACGTAAAAAGGAGCGTTTGCAATGTTATGGAAAATTCTGGATTGTAGGGATTGGAATCTTTGGAGATTTGAGCGTTTGGTTGTACCCCACAGTTCTATCCTATAACGCCCAGATAGGCTTTAAAACAGATGTATAAATTAATCTTTTGTTGTCTAGAGAGAGTTTAGATCTGTTATCCAGTAGTCTTTTAAGTAGTCGAAAGCGTCTACTTAGTTCTATTCTTTTAAATCGTGTATGAGGATTCTAGGTAAGAGTTTTTTTTTTGGGGGTGTTACCATTGGGTAGCTTCTGCAGTCATTATGTATATACGTTCTTAGTAATAATTGATACTTATAGCGCGGTTGCGCTGATTGTAGCATAAAGATTTAAAAACATAAAGAAAAAAAAGTTTTTTGTCTTTTCGAAAAAATTTGCTGTTCCGCAGCAAGAAACAAGGCGTGTAAGCAATTTACACCAGATTTATTTTCACTTTCTTCTTTAATTGCTGTTAGATGAAGTATTGGGATCGTGCCAGATTTGCATTTTTACGGAAAATATACGTTTTGAAGTCCCCTAAGTCCAAAAAAGTGATTTCAGATTAGAAAATGGTTTGCATGTGTGTGTGTGTGTGTTTGCACGCGCTCGCAAGCATGTGGGTGTATATGTGAATGTATGTAAAAAGAGTATCTCAAAAATGAAAAGTTGCAGGAAGCTCACAAACTTGATATTCCGTTTAGTTTATTAATTACTATCACTGTATCAGACACGAAGATTTTGGGCAAAAAAATCCATCAACCGGAAGTGCCACTTTACTGAACAGGTTTTTCAGTTTTTTTTTTTTTGTTATTTTCGACATAAAAATGCAATAAAAGTTTCTATGATATCTTAAGCTCCCACGGGTCATTCTCATGCATTTAGATTTATATCAAAATATGTTTAAAAAAAAAAAAAGAGAAAAAAATGGACCAAGAATTATAAGAATTATGTTTAAAAACAAAAAACATAAATACATTTATGATCTATTGTAGTAGTCAACACACTCAAGTTCTCGGACATTTCAGTTTGAAGGCCATAAAGGTTCCAATGAGCTGTAGGCGGGTTTGAACAGCCGGCAGGCAATATTGCCCACACTTTCTAAATTCATAACTAAAGTTTTATCTTTATATTCAATGAAAATTACAGTTTTATTTTTGTTTCGTACATAATTTAATGTGGAAAATTAACTTTTAGTTAATTTATTATTGTTAAAACTTTTTTTTATTAAAATACTACTTTTCCATAACACGACACAATCGAATCATCTTAAATGTTTAAAATATCAATCATATAATTTGGAAACAAAGAAATCGATTCGTACTTTCGTTATATGAAAAAAAAAAAAAATCTGGTGCGAAACACTCACATAACTTTCTCTTATTCCAGTTCTCAAAATTATAATTGACAAAAAATTTAATAATTTGTGTACCAAATTTAATGGAAATCGTCGAAAAGTGAAAAAAACTGTCCAGTAAAAGCGCACTTCCGGTTTACTAATTTTCTTGAAACTCGGAATTTTGGCCATCTATTTATTTCTAATTAATTTTGTTTGGTTGATAGAATTGTATATAATCAACTATGATAGCACTTTAGAGAAAGACATAATCCCACCCCTCCTCCAAAAGTGCTCTCAAATAAATTTTCCCATAGAAATGTTTTAAATAAAAGTTTTACATCTTTGTATGTTTAGTTTATATACTAAGTTTCAAGGAAAACGTCAGAGATATTTTTGAGAAAAGCGCGAAAAGTGAACAAAAATCATTTAGTAAAGTGGTAATGTAAAAGCACTTCCGGTTATGCGATTTTTTTGAAACTTGGAATTTCAACAAGATATTCAATTGTAATTAACATTATTTAGGTGATAGAATTGTTTAATAAACTGAAATAGCACTTTAGATAAAAACCTAATTCCACCCCACCCCCATAAATGCTCTTCAATGAATTTTCCATTGACAAATAAAAGTTATAGTTGTTAGTATGTGTAGCTGATATACCAAGTTTAAAGAAAATCGTCGGAGCCATTTTTGAGAAAATCGCTAAAATGTAGTAAAACCAACAAGTAAAGTGGTACTTCCGGTTGAGGAATTTTGACAGATGACCCACTGTCAGATGGGCTGGTGGATATCTAAACGGAATATCAAGTTTCAACTTTCTATGGTTTTTCGTTATAATAATATAATAATAATAATAATACTTTATTTGAAAAAGAAATTATCATAGAAACATATAAAAATGAAAGAAGTATTTTACGGCAATGGTAAAACCGTCTGCCGGATGGTTTTTCGTTTTTGAGCTATGCTGTTCACTAACCACACCACAGACACACACACACACACACACACACACACACACATAGACCATTTGGTAAAAACCACTTTTTTGGACTCAAGGAACCTCAAAACGGATATTTCCGGTGAAAACTCGATATTGAAAAATTTGACACGATTCCAATACTTCCTCTTACTAGGTGTAAGATAAAGTAAAATGCATTAAATATAAGGATTCTTTTACGCATAGGCTAGCATGTGGTCATAGGGAGCATGAGGTTATATTTCAAAAATTCCCTGTGTACATTTATTTTGGGCGAATTAATTCTGTATAAAAAATTCAAGTTTAAAATAAATGTGTCAATTTTTACTTTCTCTCACTCCTAGTAAGAGGAAGTATTGTAATCGTGTCAAATTTTCGATATCGAGTTTTCACCGGAATATCCGTTTTGAGGTCCCTGAGTCCAAAAAAGTGGTTTTTAGCAAATGGTCTGTGTGTGTATCTGTGTGTATTTGAACAGCATAGCTCAAAACGAAAAATCGTAGAAAGTTCAAACTTGATAATTCGTTTACTTATCACCATGGAATCCGACAGTGGGTCATCTGTCAAAATTTCTCAACCGGAAGTACCACTTTACTAGTTTTTTTTTTACGTTTTTGCAATTTTCTCAAAAATGGCTCCGAAGATTTTCTTTAAACTTGCTATATCAACTACACATACAAAGAGCTACAACTTTTATTTGAAACATTTCTCCAGGAAAATTCATTTAAGGGCACTTCTGGGGGAGGGGAGGGGTTAGGTTTTCATCTTAACTGCTGTTTCAGTATATTAGACAATTCTGTCATCTAAATAATGTTAATTAGAATTAAATATGTTGTTGAAATTCCGAGTTTGAAAAAAAATAGATAACCGGAAGTGCGTTTTTACTGAAATATAATTTTCAGTTTTCTGGTATTTTCTCGAAAATGGCTCCAACGATTTTCTTTAAACCAGCGTTGTTAACTATACATATAAAGAGCTACAACTTTTATTTGAAACTTTTCCCCTGATAAATTCATTTAAGGGGATTTTGGGGGAGGGGGGTTATGTTTTTCTTTAAATGCTATCACAGTTGATTATACAATTCTGTCATCCAAATTGAAATAACTAGAAATTAATATATACCCAAATTCCGAGTTTCAAGGAAATTAGTAAACCGGACAGTTTTACTGGACAGTGTTTTCACTTTTCGACGAATTTCATTAAATTTGGTACACTAACTATAAAATTTGTCAATTATAATTTTGAGTACTGGAGTAAGAGAAAGTTGTGTGAGTGTTTCACACCAGATTTTTTATTTTAAGGCGCGTCAACAGCTATGGTCATTGGCGCCTGGAGCCTTCACAGTACGTTCCCGGCCTCTTGTTACAGACAACACTGTCCATTACCGGACAGTGAGCTGTAGATTCTCGTAGGAAGAAAAAATCTAAGGGTAGCACAGGTGGACTCGAATTCGGGTTCTCCATGTGGAAGTCTATTGCGCTAACCACTCAGCTATTCCCTTCCCTATCAAATGTTATTATTGTTAGATTAATAGCCGATTATTTTTCATTTTATTTGAAGGCATTGCCGACCTCAAAAAAAAAAAAAAAACGCAGCGGGGTTCTAAGGAATCTGTGAGTTAAATGTTATGTAGGATCGTACGATGTTATTGAAAGCTCTGATTTCGACTCTAGTGTATGCGCGTTAAGCATTATCTTTCTTGGTTTATATTCTCCACCACTTCTATATTTGTGTTAGAGCTGAGTAAAAAGTCCATGTATGAAGAAAATTAATCAATATTATAATTACTGTATTTACTACAGCAAGAGAAAGTCGTGTGAGTGTTTCATACCAAAATTTCTCTTGCTGTAATACTATTAAAAAATTACGAAAATAAATTATTTAAGAAAGATTAATGAAAAAAAAAAAAAATAGTTAACTGAACCGTACTTAATAGTGTACTGAATATTAAAGTTTATTTGCTTAGTGACTTTATTTGTATGCCTATGGCAGCAAAGATTTAAAATATAAGTAAAAGTTGATAATGTATTGGAAGGCAAGCTTTGGTCCATGAGTTTCAAAGTTTTATGTGAACCAATTTCACGTCAAATTAACCAACTCGATTAAATTCACATTTTGTATGCGGCACTTAAACAAATTGGCCACTTGGCGTGTTTGTGCTCTACCTCCTTTCTTGCTTTAGAAGTAGAACGTAAACGGTAGGACTTACTACGCTTTCTGGCCCTAGCTCGTTACCACCATTAATATCGACCAGTTTAGTTTACTTTTTCCCTTTACATATACACAGAGCCACTCTTTCTTCCGTTTTGAAGTTGTGGTTGGTTAACTTGTGATGTAAGCAAACTAGCTAAATGCGCATTTAAGAGAAGTAATACTAAATACTAAAAGGATATATATATATATATATATATATATATATATGAAAGAGACAAGGGATGGCAAGAAGTGGATAGGATTGTTTCCAACCGAAATTAATTAAAAAGCTTTTGTTTCCTCCCCAGTTGTAAATTTTACGGCTTAATTTATGTTGTGTTAAGGGGGATTAAAGCTCTCAGAGTTTAAAATAAATAAATAAAAAATAACAAAAAAAAAAAAAGAATGTAAAGTCGGTAAGGTTTTAAGGTTGCTGAGAAGAGGGTTGAACAGTTTTGGCTGGTGAATAAATCAATGCGGTTAGGAGAAGCATTATCAGTGATATAGCTATTGTTGGCCTGATCTGAATAATGTGAGTGTTTTAAAAGATATTTTTATCGTAATTTAGAAGGTCACTTAGCAACATTTATAAAAAAAAAAAAAAAAATCTGACGGATCATTCTACAGCATAGTTTTGTTGTCTCATTCAGTATTTTTGCTAATAAATATATAATCGGTAAGTGAAGGAATAAATTAGAAAAAAAATGCTAAACACAGTATAATCAGAAAGTAACCAAAAACGGCCAGGACTTTGTACAAATATAGAAATTGTTTGTGAGAGATTTAGAGTGTGTAAAGAGAAAGGTAATAGTTGGTAGCTGACGCGTTGTAACTGCTGTATAAACTGTTGAAAGACTGTTCCCTATAGAGCTAGTGGAGCTGTATTTAAAAAGTGTCTTCCACCTAGTCTGGCCTAAGTAGCGAGTGAGACTCTCAATTTTGTATCTCTCTCCCTCTACTTTAGATCCCTCTCTTTGGATCCTAATTACAGGTACATAAATATTATAATTTTTGACATTTCCTAACTCCTAATGTGAGGATGTATTGGGATTTTGTCTAATTTTTGAAATTCATTTTCACCGTAAATATACGTTTTGAGTTTCCTTAAGTGTGAAAAAATATATATTACAATCCATCAACTGCAAGTGCGACTTCATGATTCTAATCGTGTCAAATTTTCGATATCGAGGTTTTACTATTAATAGCCGTTTGGAAGCCCCCTGATACAAAAAATATGGTTTATATAAAATGGTCTGTTTTGTGTGCGTGTTTGTGTATGTATGTAAAAAGCATAGCTCAAAAACGAAAAACTGTAGAAAGTTGAAACTTGATATTCCGTTTAGTTATCACTATGGCATCTGACAATACGTTATCTGACAAAATTCCTCAACCGGAAGTACCACTTTAGTAGTTGGTTTTTATATTTTCTTGCGATTTTCTCAAAAATGGCTCCAAAAATTTTCGTGAAACTTGGAGCATCAACTACACATACAAAGAGCTACAACTTTTATTTGAAACATTTCTCCGGATAAATTCATTTAAGGATACTTTTGGTGAACAGGTAGGACTATTGCTTCCTCTAAAGTGCTATTTCAGTTTATTAAACGATTCTGTCATCTAAATAGTGTTAATTCGAATTAAATATGTTGCTGAAATTCCGAGTTTGAAAAAAATCGGATGACCAGAAGTGCGTTTGCTTTACCACTTTACTAAATGATTTTTTTTTAACTTTTTCGCGATTTTGTCAAAAATGGTTCTGACGATTTTCTTCACATCTTCTTATATAAACTACACATACAATGGCTTACAACTTTTATTTAAAACATTTCTCTGGGAAAATTCATTTAAAGGCAGGGGTGGGATTATGTTTTTCTCTAAACTGCTATCATAGTTTATTATACAATTCTATCATTCAAACAAAAGTAATTAGAAATAAATAGATGGCCAAAATTCCAAGAAAAATTAGTGAACCGGAAGTGCGCTTTTACTGAACAGTTTTTTTTTTTTCAGTTTTCGACGAATTTCATTAAATTTGGTACACTAATTATAAAATTTGTCAATTATAATTTTGAGAACTGAAGTGAGAGAAAGCTGTGCGAGTGTTTCACACCAGATTTTTTTTCTTCAGTTTTCGCGATTTTCTCAAAAATGACTCCATTGATTTGGTTTCAACTTCGTGTACTATTTACAATATATAAATAAATACCTATTGATTTTTTTCTTGCAGGGGGCGGGAGCTTTTCTTTAAAGTACCATTTCAGTACATACAAATGTATGGTTCTACAACGTAAATAATATTAATATATTGTAAGGTTGCCTCTGAACTAGCTACTGCGACTGGTTTCTTAGTGGGTTCGTTTAGTTAAAACACTCTAAACTTAAAAAAAAACAAAAAAACAGTTTATTGTTTAAACACAATAAATTACAAATAAAGAACTTAATAATAATTAATACACAGTTTAAACCAACAAAAGTTCTCTTAATTCACTTTTATTCACTTTTCACAAACGCACACTCCGTTTGTAACAAGACTTTCTAGACTGGAGTTGTTGCCCACTATTTATACCAGTGGAGAGCGCCCTCTAGCTCTTTCCAGCGGCCACAAGGAGAACTTGAGGTGCCTGTTTTCTCTCCTAGATGGCACTAGTGGCTGCGTTACAATATTTTAGAAGCATTGAAAAATCCAATGCTTTGATGAAATCGGGTAACCGGAAGTGGGACTTTATATAATAAGTGTTTTGAATATTTTGGGGATTTTATCGAAAACGACTATAACGATTTCCTTTAAACATTCGAACGCTAACTGCACTGATATAAAACAATCACTAATTTGTGACATTTTTTACGAAAAAAAGAAAAGAAATTATTTGTAGTAGTTCTGCGAAATTTATGTATCTAAATTTCAAATGTTTATAAGATCTTAGTTATATAAATTACGTCCTCTTCTGTAAGGCTGTAATGAAATCACATCTATATTAACTGGATAGATAGTGGTCCCCATACAAACTCTAAATTTATGTTAGGAAGGCAAACTATAACTTTTCACAAAACATTGTATAAATTTGACAAATAAAAAAAAAAAAAATCAAGACAAATCTTACAAATTGGATCTAATTTCCTCTTCCAATAAAAATAATTATCTTGGCCGAAGAATTTTCTCTGTAAGAGGATTTCCAGTAGGCACTTGTTCAAGGATTTTTGGCTTCATCACTGTATTTCAGCTTAATATCACTTACCAAGTCCACCAATTATTATGCTACACAAAATAGACCATCAGTAAGGGAACTGCTCCATGTCCGCTAGCTTTTACAATCAATTACAAAGAATTTACTAAGTATAGGAGTTGTTCACTCTTCACATTTTAGCCAATCTGTTGAAATGTTTTATTTTGAGAATAAGTAATAATTTGAGTTTCTCTTTAATTATAAAAAAAAATGTACAAGAATAAAAAAAAAAAAAAAACAAGATCTGGCCTGAAACACTTACACGACTTTTTCTAATTAATATAATTAATTCAAGAAATTTTCATTCAAATTGCAAAACGCCAGTCACAGATAGAGGAGGAGTAACAAGACCAGGAAGAGTGGAATTGGCCACCTTTTTCAAGCCTTCAAGCCACATTTACTTATCTACGCTCACATTTACTTATTGTAAAATCATGACAGATTATAAATATACCAGTAGATGTAGTTTATCCTCGGTACGCTAGGTGTTGAAGTTGAGGGGGGGGGGAGTTGTTGAGATTGAACTATAAGCCCTATGACTTGGCCACCGCAGATGAATGTGCTCTTTGCCCAACCTTGGGGAAAGGGAGGATACTTTCCACTTCATTGCTGCGTGCCCTGCCTTGTTATCTTTACGTTTGATCAGTTTTGGGGAATGATATTTGTCTCTGGAACAATTTTGTTACCTTATTGAATGGATCTGATTGGCCACAATTAATCCAATTTGTAAAAAAAATTCATGGGACCTGAGGAGGCGTTTTTGTTTTTTTTTTTTTTTTTTAAATTTAAGGCGTCTCACCATCTGTGGTCATTAGCGCCCGGAGCCTTCTCAGTGCACTGCCGGCCTCCGGACAGTGTTCTCCCGTTACAGACAACACTGTCCATCACCGGACAGTGAGCTGTAGGGGCTCCTAGGAAGAGAAAATCTAAGGGCAGCACGACTGGATTCGAACCCGTGATCTCCGCGTTACTAGTCCAGCGCGCTACCACTGAGCTAATCCCTTCCCTGAGGAGGCGTATTCTTAATTTATCTATTTCTTAATTATCGTAGTATTAAAATAACTTAATTGTAAAATTAAAATGATAATAGATCATTACTTATTAAATAATATTGGTAGTTACAACTAAGCTTTAAGAGAAAAAAAAGAAAAAAAAAAAAAAAGATTTTTTGTTTCTTTTTCTAGTTTATTTTTAATTCATCAATTTGTGAAAACGTAGATTATTTTAATGTTATTATTTTGGTTTTGTAAAATTGTATTTATTTTATTTATTTGTTTATTTAGACAGGTCATTTTTATTTGTTCAAAATCTCCGGCAGACGGTGATTCCATGCTTATTTAAGTTGTTTTGTTTACTCATGTATATATGTGGAGATGATTTTTTTTTTTTTAATTAACTTATTCATTCATTCATAAATATTATAACAATAAAAAAAAAAAAAAATTGCACAGTTTCAATTTTTAGTTTGTCTGGTCAAACAAATAGTGGCAAGGATTATACTTATGGGCGTTATATGGAGCGCTCTATGTCAAAATCAACAAAGTTTATGCATTGAATTTCATTAAATTTCAATTTCATTGAAATTTGTAAAATTACTTAATATTATAAATATGGCTGGCAAAACCAGACATGGTAATTTGAATTGTAATATAGAGGAAAATATGGCATTGTCACTCCCCCCCCCCAACCCCCAAAAATCAATTTTTCTGGAAATATTTTTCAAAAAAAAAAAAGTGAGCATTTATATGTGTTTATATAAAACAAAATGTAGATAGAATACTGTTGCAGCTGTTTTCTTGAAAATCTCAAAAAAACTGATAAAAAAAATTCAGTAAAAGCACATCCAGTTGTTGGAAGCTCCTGTATCAGATGCGGTTGTGGTGTCTAAGATTCGATTAGATTGAAAAGGGGGAGGGCAACGCTTCATTCCACTGCGACATTACATGGCGAGGTCTATTGTGGATCCTCTGGGCTTATAGCACATCATTCAGCTTGGCCCTCATAATCAGCCTAGCAAAGCTGAAAATAGTTCCGTCATGAAACTCGTGGCTTTGGGATTACTTGTCTCCAATAGAAGAAACCTTGTCCTCGCCAGGCCAGCACAATTCACAAAGGGTGTGTACCGAGGTTTCCTCCTCGGCCTTGCAGAAACGGCAAAAAGCGTAGTCTGCAAGTAGTAAATGGTGCATGTGCCTATTCAGCCTCCAATGCCTTGTTAGTAGACCCACCTATATTTCCGTTCGGCTATGGGTCAAGAGATCCCTGGTGAATGTAGGTAAATGTCTTTTAACAAAGAATTTAGCCTACTTCTGCCTTGGTGTTCTTTCGCCACCATCGCAAACGTTGGTCTTCTATCCATTCCTTGACAGAAGCTTGAATCAGGCGCCTGGGCAACCCGCAGAAGGGTTCGGGGCCTATAAAGATATCATTTGAGCTCTAAATCTAGTGGTGCCTAAACGGAATATTGGCAAGTTTGAACTTCCTGCGATATATGTATGATTCGTTAAAATACGTGTTTTCGGTGAAAACTCAGATTCAAAAAGTTGACACGAACGGAATATTAAGTTTTTTTTGCTAATGTTTTACAGTATTCTGGTTTCCGAAAACATGATTGATGGGTGATTTCATCTGTCCATTGATTTTACGTGCCCATTATGCATGGATAGATGTATTGTACTAGAATCTTTTGTGTATTATTCCTTTTCATTCTCTTAGTTTTTATGATTTCTAGCATAACTTGATTATCTGTAATATTGTTGTTTATATAGATTTTACCTTTTTTTTTTACATGAAAGGAAATTTATCTTTGTAGAGAAATAAGGAAATATTTTCGAGATATTCTGCCCATGTAATTAGGGTAGAAGTTACTTCTTTTTTTTTCAAGAAAAAAGAAGTAACTAACAGCAAACCCTTACCAAAATACAGCACAAAGACAACACGACCTTTCTGGATGAACGGAGGGTGGTAGTACAAGTTTTCTAATGTCTCAAGTTGGTAAGGAGTTGATGACAAGGTTTCCCAAAGTAATTGGTATTCAGAAAGGGTTACTGCTGTAAAGGAAACCAAGAGTTACACAGTGCCGGCGAATTGAGCGGTAGTATGAGAAGCTGGTAAAAGGAGAGAAGCGGGGCGGGGGGCGGGGTGGGAGGGTCGAGGTTGAGAAGTGATACAATGTGAAGACAGGGACAGAATGGCAGTACAGTGTCCCCGTACTAGGACATGCTCTGCTATCTAACATCGCCGACCAAGACTTGAATGTAATCCAGGACCCCTAGACAACTTTGGATGCTCTCAGATATACTTTAAACACAGGCATTAGAATGTACTTTTGAAAAGTCTTCCCTTGTGTTCCCCCAGCTGACCTGCTTTACCTTTCATGAAAAAATAATCAACAAGAAAGTATATTTTTTTTCTATTTTTCTCACGGACCTAAAGCAAAAGTTGTTTGCATAATATTTAAGTAATTTTGTAAACTTTATAGTAAATATTTTTGCAGACATTTATAAATTATTCTCTTTCTAGTGTGAAGAGGAAGTATTGTGATCGTGTTACATTTTCGAAAATGAGTTTTCACCCGCCAAAAATGGTTGTAAATGAAATTTTCAATTAAGAAAACATTTTGGTTTCAAAATTGGAATTCTCTTTCTCACAAAAATATTCGTGTCATTTTGGCACTACTACCGATGGATATCACCATTGGAACGATGTACTATTTTTGGTAAAAATCAGAAAAAAATAAGACTGACTTTTCGAGAAGAGTTTGTAAGGGGATGAGTTAAAGGGGGAAATAAACTCAGAGGTTTGTCGAGAATAGCGTATAGACTAGTTAACGCGAAAGTTCCGGGTTCGAATCTAGCAATGCTGCCCTTAGTTTTTTCCATCCTACAGCTCACTGTCCGGTGAAGAGCGGTATTATCTATATCGAGAACGAGAGAACACTGCTTGGAGACCGGCAGTGCATTGAGAAGGCTTCGAACTTTAAGTAGGGGCTCACAGAGCTTTAGATAACATAGGGCTAGTCCCATCCCAAAGAGATAAAAAAAAAAAAAATCTGGTGTGAAACACATACACAACTTTCTCTGTTACTCCAGTTCTCAAAATTATAATTGACAAATTTTAAAGTTTGTGTACCAAATTTAATGAAATTCGTCGAAAACTGAAAAAAAAAAATCTGTTCATTAAAAGCGCAATTTTTGGTTCACTAATTTTCTTCAAACTCGGAATTGTGGCCATCTATTTATTTCTAATTAATTTTGTTTGGATGATAGAATTGTATAATAAAGTATGATAGCACTTTAGAGAAAAAACATGACCCTACCCTTCCACCATGGTTGCCATTAAATTAATTTTCCTAGAGAAATGTTTTTAAGTAAAAGCTATAGATTTCTGTATGTGTTGTTATACGTAAGATGTTCAAAGAAAATCGTCGGAGCCATTTTTAAGAAATCGCGGAAAAGTGGAAAAAAATCATTTAGTAAAGTGGTAAAGTAAACGCACTTCCGGTTATCCGATTTTTTCAAACTCGGAATTTCAACAACACATTCAATTCTAATTAACATAATTTAGATGACAGAATTGTCTAATAAACTGAAATAGCACATTAGATAAAAACCTTAACCCCAACCGTCCCCCCATAATTGCCCTTAAATGAATTTTCCCAAAGAAATGTTCTAATAAAAGTTGTACCTTATTGTATGTCTAGTTGGTGCTCCAAGTTTCAAGAAAATCGTCGGAGCCATTTTTGAGAAAAACGCAAAAAAGTAAAAAAACCAACTAGTGAATGGTATTTCCGGTTGAGGGATTTTGAAAGATAAGTTACTGTACAAACACACACAACACAGACACACAACACACAGACACACACACACAGACACACACACAAGAGAAAGTCAAAAGGAGTGTTATATTTACACGTTTTCCCTTCAATTTTATGTGCAGTTTAATTATACATCACTCTAATAGTTAAACTTTATTGGAACTCTGATGAGTTTCTGAATTAAAATTTGATTGTTTTATCACGACTATGCATCCTGGATGAAGAGAAAAAATACGTCCGAATAGCACTTTGTATTAACAAGATCTCATCCCGTAGCACTTCTGAATAGTAATGAAAGCCATATGTTCTCGTCTTATATTCTCGACATGTTTGGAATTACCGCTATCAACTGGAACAAAACTTTGTAATTTCTTATTTAACAATGTTAAACAAACTAGATATATCGTTTTTTAAGCTCTATTTCTTGTTGTTGTGGTTGGTTTTGCAGAGCTGGAAAGCATCAGAGATATTTTCTGATTGTATAAACTAAATCTGCTCTGTGCAAATCTATGTTACCACACTGTTTGACAAACGCATTCTGATGATCGGTGAACGCCCGAAACCGGTCGATGACCACAAAAAGAAGCAGGCTATTGCAGTGGAATCAATTGTTGTGATTCCTGAGGTATGAAGTTAAATGTCTTGAAGAGGGATTTATTAGACGGAAGTTAGTTTAGAGAGTTATTGCTTGAGTTGAACACTGAATTTATAAAAGTAGACTATATTTTTACAATAATTTAAATGTGAGAAATGGTAACTGTTAACATGAAATAATTAGAAATAAATAGGAGATAAACAACAAATAATTTAAAATGATTAAAATAAATAAACTAATATGCACAACTATGAAAATAATTATAAGTTTAACCTTTTATAGGGACGCGCTCTCGAACTGTAATGATATATACTGATAGACTGAAGCTGTAGTGATATATTGATAATACTGGTGATACTGATGATACTGTAGCTACTGATATAATAATCCCCTCCTCCAGTGGAGCGAAGTTTATATTAGTATTACTCACAACTCACACTAAGACATCTCTCGTAGTGTGCGACCTTGGCCAGGTCGGCGACCAATGTCATTTAGGTCAGTGGCCAGCTTTATCGGTGCTTGTCATTGATGTAATGTATTGACCCTTGTATTGAAAAGGATTTTTGTTTGGCCGCGACCCTTGTCTTGAAGACAGCGGCCGGCTGGGCCACTAATTATAAATTATCCTTTCTTCCCGCCATCCTTTGTGAAGAATGCGGCTGGCTGGAGCCACTTTGACATTGCTATGACCCTGATATGTCATTACACTATCACGGAAAATATTTCTGATCTATTTCTTGTGCTATAGATTTATAATTTTATATGATATTATTTTTCTTTTTCTTTATTACTTTCTGTTACTGCTAGTAAGAGAAAGTATTGCGATCGTGTCAGATGTTCGGAGTAGAATTTTCAACGGAAAGTTTTGAGGTGTGTATATTTGTGTTTTAGGAAAATATCTACAGAAAAAAGAAAAATCGCAGGAAGTTCAAACTGGGTACTCCGTCTGGGGTATTACTACCGCAACAGACATGAATGTTTCGGGCAAGATCCAACAACCGAAAGCGCCTTTACTGAATCGTGTCAAAATTTTCCTAGCTATATTCTCTTTTTTTGTCGCTATTTTCTCGAAAACTCCAACATTTATTTTAAACTCCTATATTATTTATGCACATAAATACCAATCACTTTAATATTTGTAATTGTGTTTCTCAATAATCATTGTCTAGTTATAGTTTTATTTAATATTATCTTAATTATTATTCTTTTAAGTACGTTTCCTTTTCTTTTTTTAAATTTTCTCCATTAGTTTAACGACTCCGCCTGATAGATTTTTATCCAAGTCGATTAATGCTTCTATTAATTTTGTTCATCAATTTTAATGTTTGTAAACTTACCTAAGGTCTTATTATTATTAAATGTAACTTATAAAATCAGGGAAGGGATTAGCTCAGTGGTAGCGCGCTGGACTAGCAATGCGGCGGTCCCGGATTCGAGTCCAGCTGCTGCCCTTAGATTTTTTCTTCCTAGGAGCCTCTTACAGCTCACTGTCCAACACTGTCCTGAGGCCAGCAGTGCACTGAAAAGGCTCCGAACTTTGGGGTAGCTATATGGGCCCTGAAGGGCTTTGGATAGCATAGGGTCTTGGTCCCTTCTCACAGACAAAAAAAAAAAAACTTATAAAATCTATTTATTTTATTGGTAGCATTTTCTGGAAACTTGATACTAGAAATGAGATTCGAATTTCAAGTAATATACCATAATTTTGAAATAATGCTATAATTTTTTAAAATAATGTACAGTTTCACCACTTATACTAATGTAAAGTGCAACTAAACATGTATGATAAAAATGCAATTTTTCGGAGAAAAGTTGCTTTCTTTGAAGGGGGAAAAAAATTATATTTTTGACCGGTGAAAATTATTGGAAAAGATCAGTTAATTAGTTGTTATCTGATTGTATTAGATTCGAAAAATAAATAAAAAAAAGAAAACGTAATAAATATATTAAAGATAATTCATCACTAAATATGAATTGTATTAATCATAATAGCTAGTGAAGCGAATAGCTAAGTGGTTAGCGTATTGAACTCCCACGCGAAGGACCAGGGTTCAAGTACAACTGTGCTACCCTTAGATTTTTTTCTTTCTAGGAGCCTCTACCGCTCACTGTCCTAAACTGTCTAACAATGAGAGAACACTGTCCATAGGCCGGCAGTGCGCTGATGTAATAGTATCCAAAGAGAGGATTCGTGGCAGAGAAAGAGAGACAAAATGACAGGGGACCACTCTCTCGGTCTAGAGTGGGAGAAACCACATAAATACAGCGACGGGAGACAGAACGAGAACAGAGTTCATACTACTACTGAGGACACTCGCCAGTCACTATTACGTGTCATTATCCTTTTCCACTCTAGCATACTCTATCATTTCAAGTGTAAAGTCCAGGCAATCAGTGTCACTCATCATTTTTCACAGTGTTAACCCATATCTTGTTAATTCATTCTAACCAGACCATTTCGCTCCTTCAACAACCCTATTATAGCTGAGAAGGCTCCGGGCGCAAATGACCAAAAATGTTGACCTTCCTTAAATTAAAAAAAAAATCACAATAGCTGATATGAAAATCATAGGAAAAACTAATAATTTAAAATAACGTTTCTAAAAAGGAAAACTAGAGCAACCTTAAGTAAAATCCCAATAGTATTGAAATAACACCTATATTGAATTAACAATATTAAATAATATAAACGTTGATTACAATCAGAGAACTGACCTCTGGAAGAGATATATATATATATATACACAAGCTGGCCAGTACACTAAGTACTAGAGGATGTGAAAACTTCCTTATCTGAAAACTAGTTTTCTACAAGTTTACTTAAAACAAACTTAAGTAAAACTTGGTTTTTGAGTTAAGCCATCTACACAACTATAACAACTAGTGTGCGCTACTAAACTTGCTTTTAAAACATTGGGTTCCATTCTCTTTTGGACACAAGAAAGTTATTAAATCTCTTGTTTAGAATTCTGGTAAAGACAGTTACTTAGGTGGTTGTAGTACTGGAATAATTTTATTCTAATTTCAAAGATATTAATTCATAAAAATATATATATATATTTTTCTTTCCAAAAAGTTTTCAGACAAATGCTTTCACAGAATGGGTTTGTCTGTGAGTTCATATATAAAGAAATAACAAAATGGGAAATCACAATAATCTCGAAACATTATATTCCGCAAAGATATAATAACCAGTGGATCTGGCAAGAAGATTTGTTCGGAAGCTTTGGAATGTTATCAGCAAATGCAAACCAATCATTTACTTGAACCATTTTTTCATTAAAAGTGATTTTAGGGAATTCTAGACATTTAGATTTAAATTAAAATGTCATTTCCACTTTTCTAAGAAATGTAAAAGCGCTGCCAGGTAGATTGAATACATTATAGTTACATTCAAGAGGCTCTCTTACTCCCTAAGTATTAATGAGTATAATGCAAATTTTTTCCATAACCTATATTTATAGATAATACTTCCTCTTCTTAAAGTGCCGTCTCCATTTGCGAAGTTTCCCGATCGTTTCATTAAATTCTCAACATTCATACGACATCAAAATACCATTCATCAAGGACCTAATAACATCTGACTATAAAAAAAATTTCACACTTATCAATCAGGTTTTATCCCAATCCATTATTCCATCAGCTTTCATCTTTAGCACATCCTGACAATCCCACTCGACGTCTGAGATGGATGCTGGCCCCGTTCTCCCAGAGGTGGAGTTTTACGCCACTTATATAGTCAGAATCTTTATAGCTATAATGGGTATGAGAAGCAGAGAATTGGGTTATAAGAAGAAATAAACTGGAAATAATGTGGAACACAGTATAAACAAGAAGTATCATAAACTGCCAGGACTTTATACGAATATAGACATTGGTAGCAAGAGATTTAGAGTGAGTGAAAAGAAGGGTAGTAGTTGGTTGCTGACGTGTTGTAACTGATGTATAAACTGTTCTAAAGACTGTCTCCTGTAGTGCAAGCGCAGCTGTATTTACACAAAGTCTCCCACTCTAGTCTGGCCTAAGTAGCGAGTGAGAATCTCTATTTTGTGTGTGTGTCTCTCTCTCTCTCTCTGCTTTAGATCGATCCCCCTCTTCAGATCCTATCACATTGCTCTCTTGTAAATTTCAAATATATAAATAAAAAATTAATAAATCTTTGGTTTCTTGTCTTTAAATACTCTAGCCTATATTTCCGTTAAATAATCTGCTTTCCTACTATCTACATATTACCGATAAACCTGAATGTATAGATTGTATGTCGAATTGAAATAAGTGATAAATTTCCTATTTTACTAATGCTGGCTGTGTAACCAAAGCAACTGCCTTGTGCGCATATATATTAGACCTGCCGGCCTTGTTCATAGCATTATTAAAACTTCCTTTTCGATTTTCGGAATGTTGTGAACGGGCCTTTCGCTAAGTTATCTAACATATTAATTCTCTTTGTTTCCAGTATCCATGTAATCATTCTCTTCGATCTTTTCTGCTTGACGTATGGCTTTCCAAATAGGTACTATTCCGATGCAATATTTGGAAAATTATCAGAGACATTTTCCGTGACAGCCTGCTTTTGTTTTTTTGTAGTCATCGACCGGTTTCAGGCTGTTTTTTAGTCATCGCCCATCATCAGGATGTTTTTGTCAAACAGTGAGATAGCATAGACTTGTATAGAACAAATACAGTTGATCAACCAATAAATAAAGTTGGTTGTCAATACAGTTGACACTTCCTAACGACCCCACTCGACGTCTGAGTCTACGCTGGCCCTGTGGCTCTCTCGTCGGTGGAGATTTACGCCACTTATATAGTCAGAATTTTTATAGCTATAAGGGGTATGAGAAGGTGAGAATTTGGTTTATAAGAAGAAATAAACTGGAAATAATGCTGAACACTGTATAAAGATAAAGTAACACAAAACTGCCAGGAAGTGTCAACTGTAATACAGTTATTATACTGTTTGACAAAAACATCCTGATGATCGGCGAACCGGCCGATGACCACAAAAAAGAAGCAGGCTATCATGGAAAATGTCATTGATGCTTTCCAGCTCTGCGGAACCAACCACAACCACTTTGGAAAATTATAGTTCTCGAAGATTCCAGTTTGGTGGCCATACGCGATGCAACCCACTCCATGTATCAATGTGGACCGATTCGTAAACAGAAAATCTCTCATTCGTCTTTAGTATTGTTTTATAATATGTTTAAAAGATCATAACAAGACTCTGAACGGTGTCACAGTAGCTTAGCAACTGCCTCAGTATACCTTGCAGAGTTATCAGTGCTGAATACGAGACTACCCGAATGATAAGAAAAAAAGTTATAATATTAGAGAAATTTTATTAAAATTAAAAAAAAAAATATTTATTGTACCAAAGAAAGTATTCAAAAAGATCATCCAATGGATAATAAAAAAACACGAGATCTCCAGATTTCAGATTTAAGATCAGCTGCTAAGATGAATCTTAGTTTTATAAAAAGTATTTAAGAACTGAAACACTATTTGGGCAAAATTAACAAAATAGAAATCTTAATAAAGCTTAGGTTGAACGATATTTAGCAACTTGATAAAAAGAAAATGTATGTATATATGTGTGTATACGTACGTATGTATATTTGTCAGCACAAAGTTAGGTTGACAAAGTTTAGTAAACATTTAATCATAGATATAAACTAAGTAAAATCTGAAGCTATGTTTGAGAGTAGTGGGTTAATTAAATGAAACTTTTGTAAATGACATACAAACTTTTAGTTTGAGGTGCAAGCTAATTGGAGCAGAAGAATATCAGAATAGTTGTATCACGTATTTACGACAGTTGTCGGGTCTACAAGTAACTAACTAGTAAAACAAAACTTTTATAAATATTTGTTAGTGGAAATTCCTTTTATTATGTAAAAAACTTTTCTCATACTATAAAACTTGATTTTCTGGATACCTATAAAGTGAGAACTGAAGCTGGATGGGTTGTTGGACGTTGTGTTTTTTTTTGATGGAAGATAAGATCGTAAAAAGAGAAAGAAATATCTCAAGTGTTTGATAAGCTCTAAGATTTAACTGTATTTAGCTGGACCATCGACAGACCAAATAACCTAAAAGATATTAGATAATGAAGGTCATTTTATAGATGCCTGTCCAACCACAAAATTAAAAATGTCCAAACTGTGCTTGTTGTATACAGTGACACTGATAAGAGAAGGAATAAATTAGAGATAATTTAGAAACGAGAAGAAATAAACTAGTAAGGGAAGGGAGTAGCTAAGTGGTTAGCGTACTTGACTCCCACGCGGAGGACACGGGTTTGTATCCAGTTGTGCCCTTAGATTTTTTCTTCCTAGATGCCTCTACAGCTCACTATCCGACAATGGACAGTGTTGCCTATAACGAGAGAACACTGACCGGAGGCCGGGACAGTGCCAATGACCATAGGCTCCAGGCGCCAATGACCATAAATGTTGACTCATCTTAAATTAAAAAAAAAAAAACTGATTAGAGAAGCTGAACACTGTATAATGAAATAAAAACACAAACTGCAAGGACTTTACATGTTGAATGATATTGAGAATAAAGGTAGCGAGAGAATAATTAAGTGAATAGAAATTGACTGGCTGAGAATAGAAAGTAGAATGATGTTGACTGACTGGTGTCGATAACTGTCTAACAAATTTTTCTGCTGTAGGACTAACTCGCCTATATTTATATGGAATTCTCCCTTCCTTGTTTGACACAGATAGGAAGTAATTAGGTTCTTCGGATCACCACGAATCTTAATGATTTTAATGATCCGGATCCCATTACACAGTGTGATAAAAAGAAGTTTGAGTTTTTAACAAGAAATAATATATAATAAAAATTTAGCCTTATTATTACAAATAAAAAAAACCGTTATTCTGACATGTATCACATCAAGGCTGGTGTCCCACAACGAAGTGTACTGGGACCCATTTTATACTTTCTCTATACACACGACATACCACTTTCAAGACATGCCAACTACATTTCTGCAACCACTCACTTACAAAGACATCTTGACGACATTCATCAATGGTGTAACAAATTGAGAATCAAAATTAACAGTCTAAAATCTAGGCATGTCCAACAGTTAACTTCAACGATACATAGCTCCCGGAGAAAACTGTTACACGCTATCTTGGACTCCACTTAGACTGCAGGACCCACACACCAGACTTAAAAGACAGGTTTTGAATCAGAGATTTCGACAGTTACTATGATTGCTAGACGGAAAACTAAACGACAACCTCTATCTACAACATCATAGTAATTTACAAAACAATAATTTGACCTATATGTCTGTACGGTTGCGAAGTTTGGGGTTCCACCAAACCTTCCAACCTATACAGAATATAAGCCTTCCAATCTAAACTTCTACAACACATTACTGACGCACGCTACTACGTCTCAAACCTTACACCATTCGTGCCTCAACCTCATTTCGCACCTCAATATACCATTCGTGACAGGTACAATCAAACAGAAATACAAAACGTTCCACGAAACACTATCACAACATAACAGTTATCTCATCTCAAACTTAAGCTTGCCACAGAATACAACAAGGAGACTGAAAAGGAAGTGGCCTAGGGATAACCTTCGCAACTAAACGCCCTAACAATGCCAGGAATGTCATCGATGGATGGCTTCTCCACTCGGATTCCTCAAGCCAACAGTATTAGCAGTGAGCAATAGCAATTATTGTTATGATTTAACAGATTTTGCTTATTCAATAAAAATATGGATTTTATCGTCGACGTAATATTAATACACAATAATGGAAGGGAATAGCTAACTGGGTTAGCGTACTGGGCTCCAATGCGGAGGAGCCGGGTTCGAGTCCAGCTATGCTACCCTTAGATTTTTTCTCCCTAGAAGCCTCTGCGCTCACTGTCTGTAACGGGAGAACACTGACCAGAGGCGGGCAGTGCACTGAGAAGGCTCCGGGCGCCAATGACTATAGGTATTCACGCGCCTTAAAAAAAAAATACACGTTAGAAACACTGATAGAATTACAAATTTAGAAAATCCGGTTAACCGGAAGTGCTGTTTTACAGAATAGTTTTTTGATTATTGGGGGGAATCTCTCCAAAGAGGTAACTATGATTTGTTTAGATAAAAACGTATTATTTTCATTTATACCATTTTTTTCGTTAAAATTTATTTTAGTGGTTTATTGTGGTGGGAGGTCTGTCAGTTAAGTTTACATTTAAATTTGTATCATCTTTGTCGTTTTTAATATAATGCAGCCAACATGATAAGGCCGCTTAGGTATACAAGTAAAATGCCCACCACCATTTTATGGCCAGCCCACAATAAACATTTTCAAGTTGTAATTTTAAAGAAAATTTCTTGATTAAACATAAATAGATTAAGAGAAAGTCGGATGAATGTGTCACGCCAGATTTTTGTATTATATGTACGAGGCATGTCCAGTAAGTAAGTTACTGAGGCTCTCACGGCCGGAGGGGTTTTGTTTTCGACATGTTGGCTACACTGTTGTGTAGCCTGATTCTTCCCCTCCACAACGAGACCGGTTTAAGGTTAGTACGTTGAGAACTGTCGACGCGACAATACGTTTCGTGAAAAATGTCAACCCAATCTCCCGCCAAGTGTGAAATACAAGCGTTTTTGAAACGCTTCAAAACTCCATGGAGATGAATTTCTCCGCTCCATCATTACTGGAGATAAAACTTGGGTTGCACTTGAAACCAAAAGGCAGTCTCAACAGTGGCGTCACACCTATTCACTCTCCGCCAAAAAGTTCAAAACCACAATTTCAGCCAAGAAAATCATGGCATCCGTGTTTTGGGACTGTCAAGGCATAATTTTAATTGAATATATGCCTCAAGGGGAGACCATCAACTCTGCAAGATACTGTGAGACCCTAAAAAAATTGCGGAGGGCGATTCAGAACAAAAGGAGAGGCATGCTGACAAAGGGAGTCTGCCTGCTGCACGACAATACCAGACCACACACGGCCAACGCCACGAAGGAACTGTTTGCCTCGTTTAAATGGGATGTCCTGAACCATCCCGCGCATTCCCCTGATCTAGCACCTTCAGATTACTATCTCTTTACCTTCTTGAAGCTGCACATGGGTGGAAAAAAGTTTTCAACCGACGAGGATGTGAAGGGGAGGTGGAGAAGTGGACGAAGGGGTTGGCGGGAAACTACTTCGAGGAAGCCATCAAAAAATTAATACCCCGGTTCACCACCTGCATTGAGAGGAATGGTGACTATGTCGAAAAATAGCTTACATATGTAGTAATGTAATCAGGTAATTTTTTTGTTCAAATAAAAATTTTTGTAACCTACAAAAATTCAGTACACATACTTACTGGACATGCCTCGTATAATAATTAAATGCAACTATACTGTATCTACTAAAAATTTTGTGTTTTTTCATAGTTTTGACTATGAAAATTATAGGAAGAAATTTCACTGCATATGCTGGGGTAAACACTAAGAGCAAAACGGAAACCTTGCAATTGCAGTAGCCGTCCGCCATTGTGCTAAATAATCAAATACATTTATGAATAGCGAGTCATAAATTTCTGATTATTTATTTATTTATTTATTATTTATAAGCAGCAATTTTCTTCCATTAATTATCATAGTCATAAACGATGAAAAAAAAACTTATAAATTCTTAATAATGTTAGTTTTTAAATTGCTGAAAATTGAATAATAAATAAAAAATGAAAATAACTAAACCATGTAAACAAATTGGCAAGTCTCTGTAATAATAATATTGTTTTTACAAAAGGGGAACATCTAGATCTACACCCCCTACAAGAAATACGACTTTTGTTTGATAGAGGAGGGTAAGTCCTTGCCAATCGTGTTTATAATAAGGTTGGCAAGTTCTATGTAAGGAGTTAAATGACTCTCTCTCTACCAGTACCCATTTCCTTCTTCAATTGTCTCATTACAGGATACACATGTATATTGTACCAAATATCTAGTTTCTATATAAATGTTCAACCCCCTATATACTCGTAACAACTACAGAATTTATATCCAATTATTATGAAGTTCCAAGTTTTACAATGTTTCATTTCTCTTAAGTATGGTATAAATTTGAAATTTATTGTTTAATTTTATAAATAAATTATTTTAATTAGTCCAATTAAAATAAATGATTATATTTTTCATTTAAATAAATATAAATATGTAGACTAGAATTTAATTGTGTAATCATTCACTTAATAAAACCCCTATTTATGTAAGGGAGCGTGTGAATTTTAAAACACGACTACAGTCAGATGAGTCCCATTTGACTTATATAATAAATATGCAATAACCTTTTTCTGTTTAAAGGTATGATCTCAAAATTTTGAGATTTTTCTTAAAATGTCTTAAAATGTTTAACTTCATCAAAGAAATATACAGAGGCCAGAAAATAATTTGGCATCTGCATCTTCAAACCCAGAAAATATTTTGCCCTCTGAATCTTCAAACAATATTAGTATTGCATTTTAAGAAAAAATCTCAAAATTTTGAGGTCACACCTTTAAACAGAAAATATTTATTGCATATTTATTATATAAGTCAAATGGGTCGAAATGGACCTCATCTGACTATAGTCGTGTTAGAATTCACATTTTAAACTTCGGAACAGGGAAGAGACTAGCTCAGAAGATAGCGCACTGGACTCCCACACGGAGGACCCACTAGATTTTTTTTTTCCTAGAAGCCCCTCCGGCTCACTGTCCGGTGATGGACGGTGTTGTCTGTAACGAGAGAACACTGTCCGTAGGCCGGCAGTGCACTGAAAAGGCTCCGGGCGCCAATGGCCATAGATGTTTAAATTTAAAAAAAAAAATCGGAACCGTATGTTGTCAAGAGAAGGATCTAGAACTTCTTTATTATTAAAATGATGTGTTCTATGATTTTAACACAAGAATTATGAAGCATTTTATAATTAAAGTGTTTCATCTGAATTTATTTATGTGCTGAAAAGTTTTGATTTTGTAGGCGGTGAGAATGAGGGAAGATATCTGAATAGTTCTGAAGAGTTCGGGGGATAAATAAGGATGCTTCCTAAGTCCCATACTCTTTTCATTATTTTATAATTACCAGCATCAGGCATTAGAATGAAAAGTGAAAATTCAAAGTACTGAAGTTATGCGCACAATGGGGTATTTCCGTTATGCAAGTCTCCTTTCTTCAAAACAATATTAATCTTATATGTTACCATGAACAATGGAACCTCTCCAAGTTCTATAATCCAAGGTGATGGTGTTTTGAAGCAGTGGCATGCTAAGTCTTCGGAGCGATTTTATTACAAATGACAACTAATTGAAACCGTAAACATAAGGACCACGATATTGTTTTGTGTTTACGTTTATCACTCGCCACTTCATGAATAAAGAGTGTCATAAGCAACATTTGCTACAAACTGAATGTGGTCGGCTTTTATTTTTAATCGATTTTATAGCTGTATCTGGAGTATGTAACTAGTTGATTTCTATGTGCGTTATATGCTTTTCTTCGCTTGTTCTAGGGTGGCGACATTAAATGCACACAAAACATCATCGAACTTAGATAAAGTCTGAACCCTGCTGCTAATTTAATTTGTGATTTCTGAAGATTTCAGAAATTTAATATTGACTTTTATTTAAAATCCAGTAAACAATTTTGCCGTTTCAGCGTGAAAATATTTTAAAACAATTACTATGGTTTTATAAATTTATATTATATACCGAAGTTTCTAAAAAAAAAAAACTACTTTATAAAGCAGAAAAAGCAACTATAAGAAATATTATAAATAATTTAATAAAAAGTAATATTAATGGTAAGGTTGAAAAGAAATGATTTTCTTTCTAGTCCAGTTTCCATTGTTGAAAATGGCCATGGTCAGTTTTCTTTACAGCTAAACACTACGACTTATCCTAATCCATTATTCCTTCTATTTCTATATAGATAGAAAGTACGGCCTATCTGCTGGAATTGAAAGGAATGAAGGCGAGAAAAGAATAAATCCATTTTACACTAATCTCATCCCTATGGAGTAGAAAATATTCGAAAGCAAACTCAACATTTCGGGCTTAAAGTTATTTCATATACTATTGACCCACTTATTAATACATTATGGCCAAAGTAACCAATTCAATATTTAAGTGATTGTATTTTAATTTTTTAACAATAAAATAGCACTTTTAGTTTTTGCTTTGTAAACATATCTATAAAAGTGAAACAACCCAAGTTAAAAGATGCTAACGCTCCTAGAAGAATTAATTTCTCTGAGACGCAAATAATTATGAAATGAAAATTGTCAAGAAGTTTATTTATTAAAAAATTCATTTATAAGAAATATAAATCGCTTCATCTCCTTCAAATTAATTCTCGAAAATGATGATGGAAATTGTTTCTTTATCAGCATTTCCTGCGATAAGTTTTGAAACTCGGTGGACCTTGGCAAATGTATTTCTGATGAAAATTATATTTTGAAAAGTAGATATGTTTGCCTAGTGGCTAGCGCGCTTGCTTTTCGTGCGAGAATTCACGGTTCGATTCCCATGAGGGCAAAATCGGTGTTGACCCAGCTTCGTGATAAAAAGTGGGAAGCTAAAGTTAGTAGCGCCCTACGTAGCTAAGGCCTAGAAACTGCGGCGTACTTACCACACGCCCCCTATTCAAATTGCCTTCCGGTAAGCCTTGGCCATTCAGGGGCTGTTGCGCCATACGGGTAGAGATGATTGGAATACTTCTTACTACATGAGTAAAAGTTCAAAGACAGTCCAACATAAAATAGGAGACGGTAAAGAAGTGGTCGGTTAACTGCGAAGAAATAATCAGATCGCAACGATAGTTCACGAGGAACTAGCTATCAACTGTGGACTTGTAGAGGAAGAGGCCCAATATTATACGTACAATCCATGTCCTGTGTGTGAATCTAATACCTTTAAGTTGTACTACGACAGGGCAGTGCTAACAGAAATCTCAGCCCCTCAAAATAGGGCGGACATAGTATTCTGTAAAAAAGAAAAGAAATACGTTTTCCGTGCCTACGCAGAGGCTGTAAAGTACAAGGAATGAAAATATCAGAAAATGCGCTGAACAATATATTCGCTGAAGGCAGAGCTGAACCCAATATTAGACTGTTAAATGAAAAACACAAAGTTTCCGCATTCCATTCATTTGTTTGCAATAACAATATATTTCAGTATTTGCAAGAACGCTTAATTATTTATTGCCAACTGATTTTCTACTATGCAGCATTGAAATTGTGTGCAAGATTTATTTCAAGATGCATATTTTAATAACCAACAAATAATTGCCCAGAGAAGCAATTGATCAGCGAATTGAATTGTTCTACAATTATTTATCTCTTGATTAGTATAATTTTTTTTTGAAAAAAGGTAATAAAATTGTACAATTAATGCTCCGATTACAAACACGTCACTGTTTAATGTTATGTAACGTCGTTACCTTCTTTTAGAGAAAAAATAATCCAGGAGCATAAAATGTCCAATTAATTTTGTCCCAAAGGTCTTAAAATCAATATTAATGAAAAAAAAAGATAATGTAATTAGAGAGACATCCCATCTATTGATTTTTTTATTTTTATTATTATTATCTTCTCCTGGTTGTACGAGGTAACTTGATGGCGTCAAAATGTAAAAATGTCGAAATTCAGTTTTCACCTGAATGTTTTGAGGCCCTAGAATAAAAAACACAATTTTACAAATTCTTTTTTAATAAATGGGATATATGATGTAAACAAAATATCTCAAAAACCATAAAGTTGCAGGAAACTCGAACATGGCACTGGATCGAGCTGGTTACTGATCAAGAAGAAGGTTCAGATTTCTGACATTAATGTGATAATTTTTAGGTCAAAATATAATATCCTGTTGTGGTTGGACCCTTCAGTTTTCGCTACCTTTTCGAGTAGAAAGATTTTCCTTGAACTTCTTATATAATCCAAACACACACAAATACCTATCACTTTTATTTGCACCGATTTTTTCAGGAAATTTAATTTTTGGAAATTTTTACCTCCATAGAGGTTTAAGAAATACAGCTTCATTTAAAATTTCTCTCTGAAGCTGGGCACCAAAAGTGGGTAGAACGGAGATTCCGCTCTGTTGGGCATTAAGGAACATGCCATTAAATGGTATACTGATGGGTCTAAGACCCTCAAGGAGACTGGGGCGGGGGAGGTTGGTCCACGGATCAAAGACTCGGAACCCATGGGTTAAGTTTCCCAGCATCTTCCAGGCGGAGATATCCGCTATTGGAAGATGCGTTCAATTTAACCTCGATAGGGGATATAGGAACCAGGAAATTGTAATCCTTTCCGATAGTCAAGCAGGCATTACAGCATTGAATGCGCCAGTTATCAGCTCTAAAATGGTCTGAGAATGCCTAGGTAAACTTAATAATAGGCAGGAAGAATAAAGTTACGCTTTGGTGGGTGCCGGGGCATGTTGGCATTGATGAGATGGCCGACGCCCCTGGCCAAGATAGGTGCTACGACCACGCTTTTAGGGTCGGAACATTTTTGTAGGGTTAGCGACCAGTTTCTGTTAGAGGAATATAGGAAGGAGGTGGAGGCGAGGAGATCTCAAATCTGGTACTCCCTCCCTATTTTGCGGCAGGCCAAGATCTGCCTGGGAAATTATAACCAACGGAAATCGAAGGTCTGCTTAGGCTTGAGTAAGAACAAGATCCGCGTACTTACGGGTTTCCTCACGGGAAATGACCGACTTAGACTACACCTGGTGAAACTGGGTTTGGAAAGTGACAACTCATGCAGATTCTGTGGGGAGTTGGAGGAAACTCTATTACATCTCCTAAGAGACTGCGAGGCTGCCACTCAGAGAAGATTCAAGTACCTGGGTAACTACCAGACGAAGGGGATGTAGAATCTCCTCAGGGATTCCTAGGGGTCTCAACCATTTTGTAGAACGGATGTTCAAAGAAAATCTTCTGCCTGATGATGTGAGCTAACAACAATTTAAACATATATTTACTTTCTCTTCCTCCTAGTAAGAGGAAGTATTGTAAGACGTGTCAAATTTTCGATATCGAGTTTACACCGGAAATATCCTTTTTGAGGTCCCCTGAGTCCAAAAAAGTTGTTTTTAGTAAATGGACTGTGTGTGTGTGTGTGTGTGTGTGTGCGTGCGTGCGTGTGAAGAGCATAGCTCAAAAACGAAAAACCGTTGAAAGTTGAAACTTGATATTCCGTTTAGGTATCACCTTGGGATCTGACTATAGGTTAAAAGTCAAAATTCCTCAACCGGATAATTGTTTTTTTTTTACGATTTTGCTATTTTCTCAAAAATGGCACCGACGATTTTCTATAAACTTGGTGCATCAACTACACATACAAAGAGCTACAACTTTTATTTAAAACATTTCTCCGAGAAAATTCATTTAAGGGCACTTCCGCAGGAGAGGTGGGGTTAGGTTTTCATCTAAAGTGCTATTTCAGTTTATTAGACAATTCTGCCTTCTTAATAATGTAATTAGAATTAAATATGTTGTTGAAATTCCGAGTTTGAAAAAATTTGGATAACCGGAAGTGCCTTCATTTTAACACTTTACTAAATGATTTCTTCACTTTATCGCGATTTTCTCAAAAATGGCCATGACGATTTTTTTGAAACTTCGTATATAAACTAAACATGCAATGATCTACATCTTTTATTTAAAACATTTCTCTGGGAAAATTCATATAAGGGCAATTTTAAGGGAGGGGTGGGGTAACAGCTTCCTCTAAATTGCTATCATGATTGAATATACAATTTAATCATCCAAACAAAATTAATTAGAAATAAATAGGTTGGCCAAAATTCCAGAGAAAAGTAGTTATAACCAGAAGTGCGTTTTTACTGAACTGTTTTTCAATTTTCGACGAATTTCGTTAAATTTGGTACACAAATTATAATAACATTAGTCAATTATAATTTTGAGAACATGGGTAAGAGAAAGTTGTGTGAGTGTTTCACACCAGATTTTTTAGTAAAAATTGCTGGTAGTGAGAAAATTCATATTACAAACTGCAGGAAGAGGAAGTTGTGTGAGTGATTCAAACCAGTTCCTTTTTTTATTAAGTACTAACAGACTATTTTTCAATTAATATTAAATCGTACTATAACCAGGTTTACTTATGAATAAATTTGATTCATCAATTTCACCAAAGTAACAAAAAAATATGATGTGAAACACTCGCACGACTTTGTCTCCTACAATACAATTATAGAAAAATAAGAATAGGTCCTAACCTAATAATATAGTGGTAGGTGGTGGGGGCAGGCAGGTAGGTGGAGAAATGGTTACATTGTTGCCCACAAGAGCGCTCCAATATCGTTAACTAAACTCCATATAACATTTGAAATTTAACGACACAAATATTTCAAATAAAAGTGATTGATTTATATCTGGGCACTTTTATATTCCAAGAGTATAAAAGAAATCGTTTTAGCATTTTCGAGAAAATTCTGAAATAATGGAAAACTTGTTTTGTGAAAACCGCACTACCAACTGATCAGTTAGCGGTCTTACAGACCAAATTTCTTAAATCCTTGTACTACTGGCCGAATTGCACAGCTAGCTATATGGTGAGAATGGAGACGGGCAGCATCCAGTTGAGATATCTTGTTTTTAGTAGAGCTTTAAACTTTCTAATAAAGATTTTGAATATGCCCAATAATCCCATTCCTAATGTTTGTTACATCAGGGTGTTAACAATGGACGGTTTAGTCGATAATAATACCAAATTCAACTGGGTTTCGCAAATGAAGGAATACTTTGCTGATCTCGGATTTAGCTGGCTGTGGATAGAGCAAGATGCTGGATTGATTGAAAAATAAAAACCGGAATTCTGAATTGTTTAAGGTATAAGTTGATCCGTCTGGACCTGGAGAGGATTGCCAAGTCTTCCTATAGTACTATGTACTCTATGCTCGTTAACAAGCATGGAAGTCAGGGCTATTTATCATATAGTGTACCACTAGATATAATTAGGGTTGTGAGTCAAGTACGAATGTCATCCGAAAAAAGGTTAATTGTATACAGTAAGGGTGTTAAGTATGAGGTAAACTTGGAGTCAACTTGTGCTCTCTGTAACTATAGTCAGGAAATCTTGGCTCACATGTTTATTGACTGCCCAGCATTTTCTTTGTATAGAGAGAGATATTTATGTAAATATTACCCATTAACTGTGTAATGTGATAACAAGAAGGAAATTATATAATTTTTAATTATAAAAATTATAACTAGTGGTGCCAGCCAGTCGCTATTATTCAGGTTAAGAGCCGCGGTCAGTGCACGGTCAATGGGACCGCCAAGGACAGGAACTGCCAAAGACACACTGCTTTCAAAATGGTTATTATACGGTCATCATTCAAAAGGCCACCTGGCTACAGTCCTTTGATAACCGCCAATAAACACACACTCAAAAGACCACCTGACTACAGTCTTTTGATAACTGCCATCACCTGTTGCCACACCTGTTCGCCGACCATTCAAGACCTAGGGTCAACACACGGCAAGAGATGTTTTAGTGTTACCCGTAATTACACACGTGTCAATGTGTGAGTGAAGGCAATATAACGTCTCTCTCACAGGAAGAGGGGAGGAGTATTCTTCAGTATTTTATCAGCGTATCATCAAGATTCTGCGAGTGACATAGTTCATACATCGGAGCGCGTCCCTATCTAAGTATTTAAACATATATTTATTTATCAATCATATAGTTGTGCATTCCAGTTACCACTTAAATCATTTTAAATTAATTGTAGTTATATCCTTTCAAATGTTAATTTATTGTTAAAATATATATCTATTTTCGCAAATTAGTAGTTCACATTTCGAGTAACAACTCTCTAAAAATCTCTAACTATTCATCGCATCATAACCCTCTCCAAGACAACTGATCCCATTACAACTGCAACAAGTATTTTCTCTATAAAGAATAAGAATCATTTATTTGATGTGTACAAATTTATAATTAACAGTTTTTAAAATTGAGAAAGTTTCTTTTAGCCTTTTAATGGATCCTATTAATTTATGTTTGTTTTATTTGGCTTTGATCTTTATTGATATTGTCAAATTAAGGTTGTTTATTTTATTAATTTTTATTTTACTGTTCATTTTTTTTTTTTTGTTTTTTCCTCCATTTGTTTTTCTGCTAATTACTGCATGTTAATAGTTTGTATGTCAAATCACTCTCCATCTATCATGTACCAGTGTGTATTGTATAAATGTAAAATAAATAAATAAATGAATAAATAAATAAAAAATCGCACTAACAACTGGAATGAATTTTGCCCGAAACTTCGGTGTAAGATTCGTTGGTGATGGATCTAAACGGAATAACAAATTTGTGGTTACTAATGTTTTTTATTTTGTTATATTTTGTTTATATGTACACATACACATACATGCGCACATATTTTCACACACATACCCACATTTTCACACACACACACACACACACACACACACACACACACGCATGACTTTCTCTCACTCCAGTTTCAAGTGACAAATTCTATTCAAGCTTATAATTCTTACTAAATATTTACTTTTGTCTTCAATTTTATTTCAATTGAAGAAGCTAAACCTAATTAAATAAGATTTTTTTTTTCTGAAGAAACACTCCTTCACAACCAAAACTTCTTTAGCTCAACTTCCTCAGAAAAAAAGTACCCCACAAAAGTGATCAGTCTCTATAGTTAATGTAAAAAAAAAAAATTTTGAAATCCATCGGTCCTTCATTTTTTGTGTGGATAAAATCATAGAAAACTAAAATATCTTCAGTAAAACTTTATTTGGAGTGTATATATAATTTGTTTTTATCTAGGTATAAGAATATAGAGTATTCCACCCCCCCAATAATGCTAGGTACATAAATGTGTGTAAATGCTGTTTATTTTCGGATGAATGTATTTATTGGAATGCATGTATTTATTAGAATGAATGTATTTATTTGTATGATGGTCTAATGATAGAGGTGTGTAGTTGAATGGCAAAAAGGTACTTTGAGAGGGCGCTTTTGATCTTGGCAGTTGATGCGGAAAAAAAAAACAGGAAAAACGCAGTTCTGAACAACCGATTTTCTTCAAACTCAGAAATTTGACCATATATTTAATTCTAATTAATTTTATTTAGATAAATAATAATTGTGGCACTAACTAAAATAGCACATTACAGAAACACACAAACACGCACTTCTTACAAAAAAACCACCTTAAATGAATTTTTTCAGAGAAATAATTAAAAAGAAAAGTTGAAGCTGGCTCATTGTTGAAACCGTTTTTTTCCGAGAAAATCATTAAAAATAACTGTAAAATTCATTCAATAAAGTGGTCATTTCCGGTTGAGGAATGTTGTAGCAAGTAAGTTCCTGTCGGATTCCATGGTGATAGCCAAACAGGATGTAAATTTTGAACTTTCTACGATTTTTTTTTGTTTTTTGATCTATCCTGTTCACAAACGGACCCTAACACAGACCATTTTTTATAAACCATTTTTGTGGATTCAGCCAACCCTCAAAATGTGTATTTCCGGTGGTGACAATTCGATATTATAAATGTGATATGATTACTAATAAAATAAAAAGAAATATATATATGAAATATATTAAAATATTTGTTTAGTAAAGAACAGGAAATAAGAAATAAAATAAAAGAGAGCTCTATTTACAACCTATTACCTCAACCTCTGGTAGGCTCTGTGCAATAAATACAGGAAGGATAATAAATAATATAGATTGAGGTAAGATACCTCGGGTGGGCTCTGATAAATAGAAAGCAGTAAAAAATATATATATATATTGAAGAGTAATAATATTGAGTGGACTGGATATTAATTAGATTAAAAAATGGATAGGAAATATTATTTATCACTTTCAACAGCCAAATGAATGGTGCTTACCATGAAACGCAGAATCCTGGTTATCAGTGTTAGAAGATCCATGTGTCCTTAGCCTATATCGGGGACAAGGGGAGAGGAGAAATAGGACTAAGGAAATAAATTTTATGTGCCTGTAACTCTTGACTCTTGACCCATACACTGCTGCTTGGCTGATGATTGTAGATAATAATTGAAAGGGCTTCCAGAAGCTGCACGGCAAGAAATCAATCAGAAATTACAACTATGTGATTTCACAATAAACCTATGCAGGCCAGGAGAGACCGTAGCCGCTTACTCGACAAAAGGACCAGTTTAATTAACACTATCTAGGAAAACCAGAAGTAACAAAATTGGGTTTTTCAAAATTAAAGGCAACCGAACTATCTTGAATTATATAAGTATTACACTGTGACTTATTCAAGGAAATGTTGCATAATGACTTACTCTTTAGAGTTTAATATGGCGACTTGCTCAAGCGAGGAAAATGCTTAGCTACCCCTTCTCGACACTTAGGACACAGCCTATAAGATTAGTATATTATTGTACTCTGTTGGTGGCAAATTTGAATTTATATTAAATACCGAACAATATTAATTACTATTTATTTTATATATTAAAATATATAAATTATTGCTCTTATTATCTTCAAACTCAGAAAATTGACAACATATTTAATTCTAATTAATTTTATTTATATGATAGAATTAAATAAATAAACTAAATTAGCACTGTAGAGGAAAATATAACCACGCACCTTTTCCAAAAAACCACCTTAAATGAAAGAGTGCCCCACAAACGTCAGTACTTTTTGAACATAATTAATTAACTTAATGAGGTATTCGTTCACTGCTGATGATATTAATATTTTACGTTCGCTATAAACATATTTCTCTTAGGCAGGTGGCCTCAAAACTGTATTTCCTCAGAAAAAAATTAAGTTTTGAAAATTTGACACCTTATAAGCAATAAGTGAATATTGGCATATTAGTCTGTCAATGCTGATCAATATTTTGTATTAATTCCAGAAATGGGGGGGGGGGGAGAAATTAGGTTAATAACGTAGATATGGCAAAAACTCTTCTAAAATAGTAAAACTTATGAAAAAAAAAACAAACTCTTTGACATTTAAACAATACGAACAGTTGCAATTAGTAAACAATTATTTTTAGTCGATACCATGACATTTCAAGTCAATCAATACGAAAACAGAAATATATGAGCAATTACATTAGAGAAATGAGAACTCATTTTAAATTGTGTTGCTATTATTATATCTGGAGTATAATTACGAAATTGGTTACTACTATTATATCTGAAAAAAAAAAATTAATATAAAGTTCTTGAATAGAGTAAGTATTAAATAATATTATTTTAGCGTCCTCACATGGAAATTATTATCTTAGATTAATTTTGACCCCTTAAAATTCAAAATTTTTCGAAAAGCTGATATTAATAAAAACTGTAAGAAAAGAAAAAAATCTGGTGTGTAAACACTAACACAATTTTCTCTTACTCCAGTTCACAAAATTATAATTTTAAATAATCAAAATAATTTTGTTTGGATGATGGAATTGTATAACCGACTGTGATAGCACTTTAGAGAAAAACATAACCCCACCTCTCCCCCAAAAGTGCCCTTAAATGAATTTTTCCAGAGAAATGTTTTAAATAAAAGTTGTAGATCTTTGTATGTTTAGTTTATATCTGAAGTTTAAAAAAAACATCGTCGAAGCTATTTTTGAGAAAATCGCGAAAATATGAAAAAAAAAAAATCATTTAGTAAAATGGTAAAGTAAACACACCTTCGGTCATTCGATTTTTTTTTTCAAACTCGGAATTCCAACAACATATTTTATTCTAATTAAGATTATTTAGATGGCAGAATTGTCTAATAATCTGAAATAGCACTTTAGATCAATACCTAATCCCAACCCTCTCCCAAAAGTGCCCTTAAATGAATTTTCCCGGAGAAACATTTCAAATAAAAGTTGTAGCGAGTTGAATGTATAGTTGATATACCAAGTTTAAAGAAAATCGTCGAAGTCATTTTTGAGAATATCGTAAAAAAAAAACAAAAAATAAAAAAAAACAAAACTAGGAAAGTGGTACTTCCGGTTGAGGAATTTTGACAGATAACATACTGTCAGATCCCATGGTGATACCTAAACGGAATATCAAGTTTCAACTCTTTCTACTGTTATTAGTTTTTGGCTATGCTGTTCACATACATACACACACACACACACACACACACACACACACAGTCCATTTGCTAAAAACAACTTTTTTGGACTCAGGGAACCTCAAAAAGGATATTTCCGGTGAAAACTCGATATCGAAAATTTGACACGTCTTACAATACTTCCTCTTACTAGTAAGTAAATATATGTTTAAATTGTTGTTAGCTCACATCATCAGGCAGAAAATTTTTTTTTTTTTCGAGGGGGGGGCCAACGCACTGCGACCTTTCGATCTATTGTGCTATGCCCCCAGGGTACCGCAGGTTATTGCCCACAGCACCCGAACAGATGTCCTTTGAACATCCGTTCTACAAAATGGTTGAGACCCTTAGGAATCCCTGAGGAGATTCTACATCCCCTTCGCCTGGTAGTTACCCAGGTACTTGAATCTTCTCTGAGTGGCAGCCTCGCAGTCTCTTAGGAGATGTAATAGAGTTTCCTCCAACTCCCCACAGAATCTGCATGAGTTGTCACTTTCCAAACCCAGCTTCACCAGGTGTAGTCTAAGTCGGTAATTTCCCGTGAGGAAACCCGTAAGAACGCGGATCTTGTTCTTACTCAAGCCTAAGCAGACCTTCGATTTCCGTTGGTTATAATTTCCCAGGCAGATCTTGGCCTGCCGCAAAATAGGGAGGGAGTACCAGATTTGAGATCTCCTCGCCTCCACCTCCTCCCTATATTCCTCTAACAGAAACTGGTCGCTAACCCTACAAAAATGTTCCGACCCTAAAAGCGTGGTCGTAGCACCTATCTTGGCCAGGGGCGTCGGCCATCTCATCAATGCCAACACGCCCCGGCACCCACCAAAGCGTAACTTTATTCTTCCTGCCTAGGTTATTAAGTTTACCTAGGCATTCTCAGACCATTTTAGAGCTGATAACTGGCGCACTCAATGCTGTAATGCCTGCTTGACTATCGGAAAGGATTACAATTTCCTGGTTCCTATATCCCCTATCGTGGTTAAATTGTACGCATCTTCCAATAGCGGATATCTCCGCCTGGAAGATGCTGGGAAACTTAACCCATGGGTTCCGAGTCTTTGATCCGTGGACCAACCTCCCCCGCCCCAGTCTCCTTGAGGGTCTTAGACCCATCAGTATACCATTTAATGGCATGTTCCTTAATGCCCAACAGAGCGGAACCTTCGCTCTACCCACTTTCTACTGTTATTCGTTTTTGAGCCATTGCTATACACATATACACACAAAGTCCATTTGCTAAAAAACCACTTTTTAGGACTCGTGGGACCTCAAAACGATATTTCCGGTGAAAATTCGATATCGAAACTTTTGACACGAATGCAATAAAATATAACAACTAAACATGGTCATTTAATCTTCTACCTTGTTTAAAATAATTTTTAATTAAACTAAAGATGATGTACGTTGGTAAAAATGTTTCTAGAATATAAAAATTAAAAATAATACAATGAATTGATAAGTTTTATTGTGACTAAATCCTAATTAATTATTCAACATCCCATTTCTCAGAATGGAACAAAAAAAATCAGCCTTAAAATGTAATAATAATCCCCACCAATTTGTGAAAGTAAGATAATGTTTAAACGCTTGAGTAAAAAGCTTTCAAGTTTATTAAATTCTTGTTTACAATGTATACACAACTTTCCTTGGTATCAAAATAAAGAATTTATTCTCGAAAAAAATGTATAATATAAAAAAAAAAAAAATTATTACAATACAATATCTATTGGAAATCGATATCCATAATTGAGTAGGTTTAGTTATCAATCAACTTGTGTAACCAATTTGGGATCGCGTTGTTCAACTTAACTTTATTGAGAACTTTCTTCATTAAAAGTTAAATATTACCAAATCTAAACACAAACATACTAAAACTTGCAGGCAATGTAATTTTCAGAATCATAAGGCAAGGTGTAGCAGATAAAATGGAGGCTTCAAAAATTTAATAATATTGTAAATTTTTAACTTAAATGCAGGTTTTTTTTTTTTTTTTGTTTTTTTTACATTGTATTAGAGGGTATAATAAAGAAAAGTATTGTAAGAGAGAATAAGAGGTATACAAGTTAACAGAGGTGTAATTTGCAAGATGGCAAGGCAGCGAGAGATAAGTATGGTATATAGCACAAAGAGCCTAGATATTGTTCCAGTGGTAGTAGAATGGACGTTCACAGATAAACTTTTACAATTGGGTACAATCAATAGGTAAGAAAAGAAGATCTAGGTTTTGGTTTGGGGTAGAATGCTCCTTATCTGGCTGGACGAACCGTTCCACCAATTACTTTGTTACCACACCGCCCCCCCACTACTAACATTTCTGCCTAAAAGGAGGACTTTTTTCCTTTTGTTTCACTTATAGTAAATTAAATCTTCCTACCATACCTACCACATTGAACAAACCCGTATACTAGTATTAACAATACAATCAACTATATTACTATTGAAAATTCCTGCACTTAATTACGAAAATGGGGCCAATAAGACTGAAACCTATTCAAATCATTTAATTAACACAATGCTACCTAATATTATTGTATAATGCATGGCACATTCTATTTATCATACTTTGTGATTGCTTCACTTCAAACGAGATACAATAATGCAGCGTGGAATTTGTAGTGCAAATGGCTGTACACATAGTAATATGTAATTTTAATTTATGTACTTATTAATTTATTAAACACAAAACTTTATACAATGCATGCGAAAGTACGCTTTTACATTGTGCAAAATTTGACAAAAATACTAGGGGTTTATAATTTTATATTAAGAATAATTGCTTGTGTAGTGGAATCAATTATCGAATGATCGGATCCCACCGTGATACCAGATGTAGTGGATTCAATTGTCGTGATTCCTGAGGTATGAAGTTAGATGTCTTGAAGAGGGATTTATTAGGCGGAAGTTAGTTTAGAGAGTTATGGCTTGAATTACTAACACTGAATTTATAAAAATAGAATATATTTTAACAATAATTTGAATGAGCCTAATGGTAACTACAATTAATATGATTTGATAAAAGTAAATAAATAATTTTAAGAGTTAAATAACAAATAATATAAAATGATTATAATAAACAAACTAATATGCACAACTATGAAAATAATTATAAGTGAAACCTTGTATAGGGATGCGCTCGGAACTCAAGTATAACTGCTGCTGTAAAATGATACTGATATAATGATGTGATATAATGATGAATGATATAATGATCCCCTCTTCCAGTGGGCGAAGTTTATATTAGTCTTACTCACACACTGTCAAGTGTGTTAGTACGTTCTCACACTAAGACATCTCTAGTAGCGTGCGACCTTGTGCGACCTTGGTTAGGTCGGCGACCAGTGATTCAGGTCAGTGGCCAGATTTGGTCCCCCATCGGCGACTTTCAAGGACCAGGTGGCTTCTGTTCAATAGACAGGGCTTTATCGGTGCTTGTCTTTGATGCCTTTGTATTGAAAAGGGAGCGGCCGGCTGTGGGGCCACTAGTTATAAATTATTCTTTCCTTTTGTTATATTTTGTGAAGGCTTTGACATTGCTATGTCATTACACTTGTGGCAGTTTGTAAGAAAAACTTTTAGGTTTTCGGATTGAGACCCGCGTGAATGGTTTGTTATAAACCAAAGTTTCACCCCATATTGCAATGACCTTGTTCAGAATAATGTTGCCTTGAATGCCAAAGCAACAGCGCCTTTTTCCTATGTACAGAGATAATGGTGGGAAGTAGGTTCTGTTTCTTGCTTTTAGGTGACACTACCATGAAGAAGTTCATTGCAATATGGACAAAAGATCGCTTGTGTAACAAACTACTGACGCGGTCTCAACACGAAAATCTAAATGCTTTTCATGGCAACTGCCGTGGAAACCCAAAAGACCAAGGTATTACAAATATTTAAAGAAAGAATCTAGTGCTTGTACTTGGAAGATATGATTGAATTTCTTTTGCACTCAACCTACAGCTTAACTTAAGCTTTATGCGACTACCATTTGTTTCGGTGAATGGCACTTTCTTTGTGAAAGAATATTTAACAACTTCACTAAAATGATAAACTAGAGTGTAGGAGTTATTTGATTCCAAACCCAAAGAATTATATCAGCGAGGGATCCAACAGCTGGCAGAAAGATGACATACAACGGTCAACACGATGAAGATTCCAACATTCATAAAAAGAAGCAACAAAAAATTATTATTATTATTATTTTTAAATATAAAAACGGTCATTTTTTAATTTTATTAATCCTGTATAGTAATGGAGATAAGTTAGGGTAAGTAACACAATGTATGGTAGCTTATTGGATCTCCAGCCTCTGCTTCGCAAGGCACCTACAGTAGAAGGTATGCTTCCTTGTAAGCCAGTACTTTATAACTTCACCGCAGTTTTGTCTGAGATATCACAAAAAGATTCAGTACGAACAAAAATGGCTGGAATGCTCCTACATTTGGCAATCTATCGACCTCTAAGTTATCTTGAATTCCCCTCATCCCTCGTCGGCACCTAACTTAGCCGAATGCTTTCGTGATTCGCTGTGGGCTCCTTCTGGAGACTAAACATAATTTTTAATGCTTACGAGACTTAGCAACGATAGTTTTAAACAATCGGTGTATATTAAGCCACAGAAAAACAAAGATGCTTTAAAAAAAAAAATCGGTAACTTGCCGGTAAATAAAGCTAATTTAAATACATAAAAACGAAAAGCAAATTATAAATATAAACAATTACTATAAAAAAAAATTGAAATATGGCTAATTCTTGAATGACAATATTGTTAGTTTATTATAATAATATACAATATTTTGTCATTGTACTTTATTGTATATTGTATACAGTTTTCATCATATCCCACTATTGATATTATATTAATGGTATTCCCTTGTTGACTACATATAATATAACCAGGGTGTCCATTAAGCTATATATTCGGATAGTATATATTCACGTCCTATTTGTTAGATGAAAGTGTAATCCATCAATGTGTTTCTCTAGACATGTCTCAAAGTTCAATATTATTTCTTTAGCAGTATATAGTAGCTCACTTATACTTGCAGTCAAGATATATAAAACAAAATTACTTTACCATTAAAGCTATCAAATTCCTAAATTAGGAAAAGCTTTTTCTCAAAATAAAAATTAAGCTAAAAATAAACAATATTTATATGTAAGTAAATATCTTACATGAGTCATTCAATATGTAACGAGACAAATAGCTGTAGCTCAGAAACGGTTTTTTTAATCAATACATTATTTTCAGTGCGTCAAGTTGGCATCCTTGTACTGGGTTTCTCATCAGCTGTTCGAGTGTATTTGGTAAGCATAGTATCATCTCGGAAGAAAAACGCTCAGTGATTAGTTTTTAGTTGCATAAGTTATCCAATGTAGTGAAATCCACGAAAGAATGTTGAAAGTGTATGGGAATAATTGTTTGAACTGTTCGAACGTTTACAAATGGGTAGAACAGTTTAAAAGTGGTCGTGTAAATGTCTGTGACGAGCAACAAAATGGACGACCGTTTGAAGTTGCAACTTCCTCCCACGAATCTCGATTAACGCATTAATTCAAGACAACAGGCGTATTGCTGTTGAACTGATAGCTGAAGAAGTGCACGCCAGTATTACAGTGACATGCTCACAAACAAAGTAAGGCCTGCCATTAGAACGAAGCTTCGTGGACTCTTGACTAAAGGCGTGATTTCGCTTTATGACAACGCGCGCCCACACACGGTATAGTTAACTCAAGAAACTTCAAAAAGTGCCGTGGGACATCCCCCCTACAGCTCCGACCTTGCCTCATCGTACTTCCGTATGATTGGACCCCTTAAAGAGGCTCTACGTGGGAAACATTTTAAATCCAATGAAGAAGTTAAAAATCAGATGCAAAAGTGGCATTGGGATCAACCCAAAGAATTTTAAGCAAGAGGCATGTACAAATTAGAATAACGATGGCACATGTATAAATGTTGCTGGGGACTATGTTGAAATGTACCCAAAGTTTTGTATTCATTAAATAAATCGTTTTTGAGCTACACCGATTTGTCTCGTTACTTATTGAATGACCCTGGTAAAACAATAATTAAGTCTTCATTTTCCCTAGTTTAGTCCCGTGACGCCAATGGTTACTTATGCCTTCCTTAGTAACATTCTGAGAAAAACGTTTCAAATAAAAGTTTTGTTATGTTGGTGTGACCAGTCTAAGATAAAATTGGAGGTAATGGATGAATGGCAATGAACCATCAATCTCGAGAAGAAGACTTGTTGGCAGATATCGACAGCTATGCTGTTGAATGGAAAAGATCAAGGACGAGTGGATAGATGATGACAAAACATCCGATTCTAGGAAGTAGGCTTGATTTACAGGTAGCAAAAACTCTCCGATCGGAGAGAAAGTGGTGAGAAAAACGATATGAGGGTCAGGTCTCCAGGACATGTATTTTAGGTGTAAACTAAATGCGAAAACATCACAGGAATGTAAACCTCCCCCTTATATTAGCAAGTATAAGAAAAAAAGGAGAAGAAGACCAGCTTGAATGAAAAAAGGTTGTTGTGGTTGGTTCCGCAGAGCTGGAAAGCATCGGAGATATTTTCCGTGATAGCCTGCTTCATTTTGTGGTCATCGACTGGATAGCGTGTGTGAATGTTGAAGGGTGAAATGCGATATATATTAGTGCCATCAAACAACCTGCTTATATTGACTGATTGATTTTTTTATTTGTACATTTTGTTAATTTTTGTTTTATTTGTATATTTAATTTTTGATTATTTTGTTTAACAAAATATTATTTATTTATCTTTACTATCTTAGATCATTCAACTCGTAATTTGTTATTTCTTGTCAGTGATTATTTCTCAGCAGCCCACGGCTGACACATTGCTATTTCGCGCTGTTATAAATAAATAAATCAATAATAGTAAGATAGTATCGATAATTAATTGTAAAGCAAATCTCCCTCAATACAACCTAGTTTAAGATATAGAACCCCCACGTGTTGGATGTTTCCATGTTTAAAGAAAAATGTGCCCTTTAAAGACCTAAACATGTGTTTTTTTCCCACTCAGGAACCATCCCTCTCCCCCTCTTGACCTTGTTAGGCATTTAACAAAAACTTTTAATGACCTGTCAGTGTATAAACTAAATTTTCTCTGTGCAAATCTATGTTACCACTCTGTTTGGGAAAAATGCATCCTGATGATGGGCGAACGCCTGAAACCGGTCGATGGACCACACAAAGAAGCAGGTTATCATGGAAAATATCTGTGATGAATGAAAAAAGGTTTAATTCCTACAGAATCCGTTTAATTTGTTTGAGAAAAGTTTTATTAGCAGATAAAAATTCTATACTCTATATCCATCGTAAAATAACCATATAGATAATGCAAAAACATAAACCTGAACTGTCCAAATTTACATTGCAAGTAGTTTTCTCTTCAAATCGTTTATAAATCTGTTCATACAGGAGAACACAGCCATTAAGTTCAATCCAATTTTCTGCAAAACCATCAATAAGAATGTATCCAATAAAGAAATAAATACAAGTCAATTAAAAACTCTGAATGTGATCATAACTTGATTCAAATCTTTAATCATAAATTCCGTTGTCATAAAAGTCCAAGTAAAGCTGTGAACGAAAAAGAAAAACAATAAATAGAAATGTATATATATATATATATATATATATTCTAGAAATCTATAAAAGTCATATGTGAATCTTCAGACGTCAACTGTACGAGAAGTATAGAGTACGCTTCCATTTATAGACCATAAATTTTATGTTCCGTGTGCTAACATTCAGCGTATGGTACAGTAATCTTTTGATTCCAGAGGGTTTCTACTACTGAATGCTTTATATGACTGGGCTGCTTACATGGAATATAGACTTTTGTTTCTTTATTTTCTGATTAAAATTAACTACTAGTTTCTGAAAGATTGGGTGTCAATTATTTATAACGCAAGAAAATATTTACAATCATCAATGTAATCATTGATTAATGAATAATTGTTTACGAACGTTTATTAAATAAAATTTTATCGGAGAAAATGAAGGTTACATTCCATATAAATTGACATTTAATTTCATCAGAGACATTTTCCGTGGTAGCCTGCTTCATTTTGAGGTCATCGACCACAAAACGACATAGACGTAGACAAAATAGTACATTACCTTAACAACATAAACAAGAAAATAAAATTCACATACGAAAAAGAAACGAACAACACCCTCAACTTCTTGGACATGAAACTCACAAGAACCGACCATAAAATAGAGTACGGAATATACAGAAAAGCAACTACATCGGATGCTATCATACCGCACAATTCCAACCACCCACCCAACACAAACTAGCAGCACTTAGACACCTAACGAACAGACTTAAATACACACCCCTCACACCCGCGAACCCCACACAAGAATTGCAGACAATCTACAAAATAGCTGAAAACAATGGGTACAATACAAACATCGTTAATAAACTCCTCAAAAACGAACCACACCACCGAAATAGGACTGACAAAAAAACAGCAGACAAATTCGCCACATTCACATATATTGGAAGCCACACGTACAAACTCACAATTTTTTTCAAAAAACTGGGCATTAAGACATCCTCCGGACAAACAACAAATTAGGCAAAAAACTCCGCACTCGTACCGAGTTCACTGACGTGTATGACAGCAGTGGGGTCTACGAGTTGAAGTGCCCGGACTGTGACAACATTTACGTGGGGCAGACCGGCAGAAAAATCAAGGAACGATTTACCGAACACATCAGATCATACAAATACAACAAAGTTGACTGAAATTACGCCAATCACCTAAAAACTAACAAACACAAACCCGATGACATAACGAACACGATGAAACTAATACACTCTGGCCACAAAGGACGACGACTTGACATAGTAGAACAACTCGAAATATATAAACGAAAAACACAAAACTTAATAAATGAACAGACAAAATTTGCTAGCGAACCATTATTCAGAACACTCTTCCCACAATAGCAACAGAAACACAATTACACACGCAACAAATAGTTCTTAAATAGATTTTAAGGTTAGGTTTAGTTTTAAATCTACTATGTACATATAACTTTACTAGTTTAGATATATATATATTTAAAAAAAAAAAAAAAAGGTGCGTATTTGGATGATGTATGTGAGTGATGATGTGACATGGTTTGTGGGATACATAATAAAAAACTTAATTATATAAGAAAACATAATTAGGTATACATGCTTGCGAGGATGTGAGGGTTGCGTGAAAAAGTGAAAGAATGACTGGAATTTCTTAATTCTTTGGAACTGGAAAAACTTAATTTAATTATATAAAAAATCGTTCAGTTTTAAACGAATGAATGAATTTTAAATGTTAGTTTAATCGTTGTTTAATTTTATTTAAATTTATTTTGTGTATTTCTTATATTCTTTATATTTTGGTTAGTTAATTGTAAAGTAAGTCTCCCTCCAACAACAGAGTTTAAAGATTAGACCCCCACGTGTTGTGTCCACTGTAAGAAAAAAATTTGCCCTTTAACAACCCAAACACGTGTTTTCCCACCCATCTGGCCACATCCCTTTACCTAGTTTAAGAGTTTAGTATTTAAAAATACACCTCAGTTAGTGTGAAACTAAGTCTCTGTACGAGTCTGTGTTGGCACACTGTCTGGAAAACGCATCCTGAAGATGGGCGAAAGCCCGAAACCCGTCGATGACCACAAAATGAAGCAGGCTACCACGGAAAATGTCTCTGATGCTTTCCAGCTCTGCGGAACCAAACACCACATGACATTTAATTTTTTGAAAATATTAACTTTACGAAAAATTATTAATTGTAACTTGGAGAATTGATGGAGAGAAATTCGAGTGGGCTTTTGGTATAATTTTGTTTTCTTAATTGTATGTTTGCATCCATATGAATGTTTAATGTATGGTATTAATGAACCAATCTAATTACACCTTTATTTTCATATTTAGGGAGAAATGTCATAAATCATTCACAGTTGTAAACAATGATGAATTCTTATGCGATAGTAAAGAGGAAATGTATGAGAATACTAAGGGAAATGCAAAATACATAGTGTCCGCGAAGCATTTAATTAAGTTCACTTCATTAAATCACCACGTACATGCCATAGATATACACGTATATATACATATATGTGTGTAGGGAAAATATATTCGTGCAATAAATTTTGTGAAGTTTAACATTGCCTCTTGTAGATCGAGTCATATGTTATACGAGAATGCCACCGTTTTGGAAAAAGAAGATTTAATTCAATTTGTTTTTTTATGTACTTACAATATTTTGTGGCTCTGTGTTTCTGCGCTGTATAAACAGCTTTTAAAATGCATTAAAATTTAGGGTTATGTGTAGATTCCTAACTGTTAGTTTTGGTCAATTTAGATTAAAGTGTGTGATTTTGTTTTTTTGTTGACGCTCCATCGATGCTTATTGTCGTCGATAAAATTGGGATCGTATCCAATTTTCGATATTGACTATTCATTGGAAATGCATGTTTTAAAGGGTCTCCCTTCAAAACAAAACAAAAAAAGAAGGTGTTCTTGTATATGTGTGGCCGGGCGTGTGTGTATGCCTACAAGTAACCAAAAAACGAAAAATCGCAGTAAGCAATTAGTCGTATAGGATCTTAGTTTATATATCATATAGGATCAAAAAACTAAATGAAGATAGTTTAGTAGGATGCAAATTTACTGACTGAATTTGATTGGTTTTTCATGATTTTCTCAAAAAAAGTTCTATTTTCTTTAAAATAGGGGAAGACTTAATGCCTTGGCTCGGAGGGGTAAGGTGCGTCCACTACTGGATACCCGGACATGAGGGAATAGAGGACAATAGAGGGCGGATCAGTTGGCTAGGGAGGGACATCATTATCATTTTGTGGTCATGACCATCCCTTGCCGTCACTAAGAGGTTTCGTGATAAACAGATTAGACTTTAGGAGACGAGAGTCTTCGAGAAATGCTGGGGGGACACGCAGGGGTGCTTCCAAGATAAATGATTTATAAAAGGAAGTTTATAAAAGCAGGGAGTTTTGGATTACCTCCTGTCCCTTAGTAGGACTGGTCTGAGGAGCTTGGTGGGGGTAGTGACTGGACACACTTGGGTGTCTAGTCACTTGTTTAACATAGGGAGGACGTCTAGTCCCATTTGTCAGAATTCCGATGGCGGAGTCAGAGAAACGGTGTATCACTGTTTATGTCAGTGTCCCCCTTTCGCTGGAACTAGGTTTCGCGTATTTGAGAGGGTACACTCTCACAGGATTGCCTGGGCGAGTTTGAGTTAAAGGATATCTTGGGATATTGTAGACTGAATGGGAGGCATCGGGGAGACAAAAGCCATATAGGCTTAGGTCCCTTGCCACCAGGCACCCGGTTTAATGATGATAATAATAATAATTCTTTAAAATTCGAATACATCTACATCATCAGGGAGTGACCTTAGCAAGCAGAGCCGGCTCTACCAGCGGTGCACCCCGTACAATTGCAATTCTCCCAATTTGTTATTGGATGATCGGCCGATTCAGTATAAATGTCCGTTATCTGGGCCTCATTCTACATGCTAAACTAGGTCTGGCAGGTTTTTATAGATTGCACTTGTAAAAAAGCAAGAAGGATCCTCGATATCTTGATATTTCTTGGAAGTTACAAATAGGGTACGGAGCGGGAAATCATAAAAGGTATTTTTATCAACACCCGTTAGTACATGGAGTCTCAGTTCATAGTTCTGCGCGCAAGTCCCACCTGAAATTTATTATTGGGCAGAATTTATAATGAAGGAATTAGGTTATTCTCAAGCACCTTCCGAGCCAGTCCTTTGCAGAGCCTCTTTATAGAATCAGTAAACAACTCACTCTGATTAAGGAGAAAGAGATTTTATACAATACCATATACAAAAGCCCACATGATGAAGAGGTCAACGCGAAGTTCGGGGTCCAACTAAGGAGCTATTACATACAGAGCGAATATAATTTGTAATTTGCGAATAGAAAAGTAATGGGTTGGGGTTTTGCGCCTCGCTCTCCATGGTCTTTATTCTCTGCAAGTATCCTCAAGAACGTGGCAATGCATTAAAAAGAGGAAACACCACAATAACCACCAAAATTTAAAAATAAATATTATGATTTTCGGCCTGCTTTACAGACAGATCGAAAGTGTACGGGAATAATTGTTTGAACTATTAGAACGTTTACAACAGTTTAAACAGTGGCCGTGTAAGTGTCTATTATGAGAAACGAAGTGGGCGACCGGTTGAAGTTGCAACTTCCTCCATCGAATCTCGCATTAACGCGTTCATTCAGGACAACAGGCCTATTATGTTGAACTGATAGCTGAAGAAATGCACGCCAGTATTACAGTGGAGTAGATAAGAAAGACGGGTTCTAGGCCACTTTTTTTGCACAAGATGGCGGCCGTCCCCCTCTCCCACCTCTCACCCCAGTCACATTACCCCT
>JAAEAF010002688.1:0-129711 GCA_011037195.1 Triatoma infestans | reverse complement strand
TACACAAACTGCATTGGACTTGTAATGATTTTATAGAATAAAAGGTAGGAGTAGAGATATGTCACGGACGCGGTGTATATGGTTGAATCTGATAGATAGATGTCTGTCTAGATCTCTCACTGGCTTATATACAGGTTTTCCCCACTCTAGCCTGCTTAAATGAGAGAGTACCAGGGAAAGTCTGTTTTCTCTCGGTCGGGCTTGTGTGTTTTCTCTCTTGCCGTTACACAAGTATAAAGGAAGTTTGGTAGCGAGACAAATATATACAGAGACAGACCGGCTGAGAAGGTAGTAGAAGGTTGCTGACTGGTCTAAACTCATGGTAAACTGTTGTAAAAACTGTTCCCTTGTAGGGCTAGCTCGGTGTTCATATATATATATATATATAATCTCTCACCCTAGTCTGGCCTAGGAAGCGACTAACTAGATTGACAATTTTGTGTTTCTCTCCGCTCTTCGGATCCTATTACAATCATATTTTGTGAGAAGGAGAGAGAGAATGGGTTTTTAAAAGAAATAAACTATAATAAATACTGAACATAGTGTAATGAAAGAACGTAATAACTACAAGGACTTTACAAGTATAATAGAAGTTAGGTAGCGAGAGAGAGATATATATAGAGAGAGACAGACTGATGAGAAGGTAGTTAAAGGTTGCTGACTGATTGTAAACTCGTAGTAAACTGTTGTAAAACTGAGTAGGGCTAGCTCAGCTATATATTTAGGCTAGCTCAGCTACCACCCTAGTCTAGCCTAGGTAGCGACTAACTAGATTGTCATTTTTGTATTTCTCTCCGCCCTTCGGATCCTAATATACCTGAATAAGAAAAACATGTTTTTTTAGCGTATTTTTTATTTAAAAAAAATAAATAAATAAATAAATCTCAGAAACGTAAAAACTTAATATTCCGTTTAGAGTCACTACTACCAACCACATCAATCACGAAATTTCGGTGGCTCAAAATCTATCAACCGACTTAACGACTTTACTGTGAATGATTTCTTTTTCAGTTTTTCACGATTTTTCCACATAAATGGTTCCAAAGATTTTTTTCACTTTTATTTGAAAGAAGGAGAGAAATGGTTTGGTTTGAATGAACATACTAAATATGGCTGTACACTGTATAATGTAAAAGTGACACTGACTGCCTGGACTTTACACTAAAATGGTGAAGTATGGTAGAGTGGTAAAGAGTAAGGTAAATGACACGTTGTGACTGGCGAATGAACTCTGTTGTTTATCTAGCTCCCGTCGCTGTATTTATGCAGTTTCTCCCACTCTAGTCCGAGAGAGTGGTCCTGTCATTTTATCTCTCTTTCTCTGCTATGGATCCTCTCTTTGGTTCCTATTACACATCTCATATTCCTGACCGGGGTTTCGGATTTTCAACCATCATCAGGGCAAATTTATTAAGTTCTTATAGAGAGAGTTGGCATCAACGTATTATTTCTATTACACACTACACTTGTTAGCTTACAATACATGGAACTTAACAAAATTTGCTCTGATGATGGATGAAAATCCGAAACCGTTCTCAGTAATATGAGAACTACGACGGATAAAATACTAGATAATATCATCTAGTACTACATATTTAAAACTGTATTAATTTGAAGAAAAATTGGTAACTTAAATCTCATAAACTACAGTAAGGGAAAGTTGTGTGAGTGTTTCACATCAGATTTTTAGTTTATTTGTCCAGTAAAACTGTTTTTGAATGAATTCCAGCAAAGTTATATCTTTATTGCATTCCAATCGTGCTGTACTTGACCGCTCTGTGCTTTGAAATCGTAACGTTGATTTACACGTCATAATTATCAAAATCCTCAAAATTTGTGCCCAAAAAAAAACAAATTGATATACTAATAATAAGAAATTCTGACAAAAAAAAATATAATAAAAACCAACGAACCCCAATAAAAAATAAATATGAGTAATAAACGCTGACATAATTTAACTGTTTCCCCCCTCCTTCACCTGCTGACGTCTTGTTTGTTATAATGTCTGAAGAGAAGCTTCATTGGGGATTAAGTGAAAAAATTTTTTTTATACAGTTCAAAATCCCTTCTAGATCTTTTTATTATTTTATTTTCTAACTTAAGTATCTATGGGTCCGCCGCCCGTTCTTCTTGTCAACACAACCGGACTTAGACCTATAACTTTCTGTTTACTTACTACTACTGTCACCGCTGTTTTCATAATGGCTATATAATAAGATTTAGTGTGTATCTTCTAATGCAATCAAAACAAGTAAAATATATTTACTTTTTTTCCAAAATATGCGCATTTTATTTATATTATTTTTTTTTTCTTTTCTTTTTAAGTAAGTTGTAGGACGTTTTTAGTTTCTCTTACTCCTGGTAAGAGGGAAAAAAATGGTTTTGGCTGTATATATATATATATATATATATCCCCCCCTTTCGAAAACCATTTTTTTCCCTCTTACCAGCAGTATATGTATATGTTACGCTCAAAAACCGAAAATCCTCATTGAGCGAAAAAGCAGTTCACAACACGTGTTGTGGTCACTGTAAAACATCCACATCGTGAAATTCGTGTTATGGCTCTTATGAAAACGCTCACGGACGCGTTGGGGCAATCACAGAAAGACCACATAGCGAAATTCGTGTCGTGGCTATCATGTTATACACGACCACAATGCATTCTGGCAATGAAGAAAAGCCATGACGTTTATGGTACCATATTAGAAGAACCATGTTCATCTGTTTTGCAGAAGTAACAGATTTTTTAACTTGTGCTATATCTGCTCCTGCTTCAACCAACTTTTCAGTATCATCAATTTTTAAGACATCTTATCGTTTAAGACGACGCATACTGCTTTGAAGATACGAGACTGTTTTTAAGAAGCTAAGACTGTTTTGTTTCAGACCGTTGGGTTATGCCAGTTAGATTTAACTTTGTTGGTTTTGATAGAAGGCGTTCCACATAAGTCTGCAATATACAAGTATAACCTCTAATCTATTAGCTTTTTTTTTTATAAAGGGGAGGGGAAGTTGTTCGCGTCCGTGATGATTCTCATGTGCCCACTGGATTCCAATTAAACGAACAACATCATTCCCCAGCGTAGCCTTTTTGTACAGGGCCGCGCGACGTAGAATCGGCTAAATAGCCAAAGTCCAATGAATGGAACAATGGTTGGTGAAGGTTGAAGGAGATAGACAAGCTAAAAAAAAGAGAGTAGAAGAAATTATGTTAAGAACTACCGGGAAGGGAAATATGTCGACCACTACTCCCACAAACTTGGTGACTTTACTAGACCTTTATCAGCTGGTAACAGCAATACTGAGTGGTCGAGGTTTCCTAGGAGTTGTTGCTGAACGAGATCTAAGACTAGCTGATGATGCTGTATGCAGTTGACTGTTCCACTATGCTGAGACATGGAACTCTGCGGCCTTGATGGGGTCATTTCACCGCTTCTTAACCGTGATGAATCTTTCGATCAATACCGCCAGTGGATGCTGCTCTTTTCTTACTACCTGACCCATAATGTTCTCTTTCAGAAAATCTCCTAGTTAACGGTCCACCAGGTGAAGCGGCTGATAGGGATAGGGTCATTACTTTCGGTGTAGGAGTTGCTCTCCTAGTAGCCCAATATGAAGTGCCTGAATCTCCTGGTTAAACATTCGTGGAGTTGAACTTCCAAAAGCGAATACTATCGAACTTCGTTCATTCATTCTCTTGGATTTGATTCGAGCTTCCCGATCCTGATCCTTTCTGAGGATAGCTCAGCCTCTCAGATTTGTCTCTTCCTTTCCTCAACTTGATGCCATCGATCCGTATCTCTCATCCTCATCTCCTCCAACCTACGCCTTCGTTCTTCCTCCTTTTGCTCATGAAATTCCTCTAGCCTAGGAAAAAGAAAGCCATTTTTTTTTTTTAAGACTTACATTTTATTTAAATCCGTCAGTGTTTTTTTATGGAGAAAATCGCAAAAAAATACTGGAAAATGTGTTCAGTAGTAACGCAATTCCCGATCAATCGATTTTTCTTTAACCTCGAGATTTTGGCAACATTTTTAATGTTGATTATATTATATTGGTAATGAATTGTAATGATAACCCCATCCCTCCCAGACACCAACATAGACCATCTTCTAAACACCACATCTTCCAATCAGGAGACCTGATTTCCGGTGAAAACTCATTACCGAAAATTAGATAAGATTAGATTTTTTGTGCTTTTGATAATTGAGCTCTCTAGCCTATAGGCCCACCTCGTTGGTGCCACAGCATCAGACTGGAACGGTTTCTGGAATATTCTGGAAAACGAGTCAAATGATTTTGTTTAAATTTTTCCCCACTGACTTAAAAGCATAGCATTGTTAATTAAAAAAAAAAAGAAGACATTTTATTACTTTCTCTTACTCCTCCCTAGTAAGAGGAAAAAATATTTTTATCGTTTTTAAAGTTTCGAAATTGATTATTCACAGAAAATATATGTTATGAATGATCTCGAAAGAACAGCTTCAAAGATTTTTTTTTTTTTAACTTGAGGCGCGTCATCATCTGTTTGTCATTGGCGCCCGGAGCCTTCTCAGTACACTGCCTGCCTCCGGACAGTGTTCTCTCATACAGACAATACTGTCCATCACCGGACAGTGAGCTTTAGAGGCTCCTAGGAAGAAAAAAAAATCTAAGGTTAGCCCAGCTGGACTCGAAACCGGGTCCTCCGCGTGAGAGTCCAGTAGCTAACCACTTAGCTGATCCCTTCCCTTTTCAAAGATTTTGTTAAAAGATATTGTTATATCAACTTATACATATAAAGGAGCTTAAAACTTTTATTTGAAACATTTCTTCGAGAAAATTTATTTAAGGGGGACTTTTTTTTATTTAAGGGGGAATGGGAGGTTATACTTTTCTCAAAAAAAGTCATTTTATTAATGTAATAGATGTGAGAAGAAGAGAATTAGAGTGAATGAATTTAGGAATGAGATAGAAATAAACTAGATGATATGCTGAACACTTTTTGTAAGATAATGAGAATAATGTAGCGGTGGAAATAATTAAGAGAGAGACAGACTGGCTGAGAATAGAAAGTAGAATGATGTTGACTGACTGGTGTCAATGATTGTTCTCCCAATTCTTCTGAACTATTCTCCTGTAGGTCTAGCTCGGTTCTATTTTATATCAATTCTCCCTTCCTAATTTGGCCTAGGTAGCAAGTAATTAGATTCTTCGCATCCTCAAGAATCTTAATGATTCGGATCCATTATATAAGAGAGGGTCATGTGCATGTTTCATGAAACCAGATTTAGTAAAATATAAGTTTAATCCAAATAAAATATCATGTATTTTATAGGACATATCTATAATCTTCCAATCCCGTTAAATTTAGAAATAAATAAATAAATAAATAAATTAAATCAATTTATTTTAATTTATAATTCTTAAACCAAAAATATTTCTTGTAATTAATTTAACACTTTACATAGCTAGACGAAATGATTAGTTTTTTTAGCTTCCGCGGCGTCTGTACATATAAATATATATATGTATATATAAATGTATGTATGTTACAAGTTTGACCTTAACGGGGCCGTAAAGACAGAATTTTATCGTTCATTTGCATATCGGGCGACAACATTTATTATTTTATATATATATATATATATATATAGATATATATATATTATATATATATACTAAGCTTGCTTTGAAACTTGAACAGTTTTTAGTATATGCACACACCAACTCTCTCTCTACATATAACTTTTTGTATTAGAAATATTTACCGACAATCTTTTGTAATAACTATGCAAATTTTAGACGATGGATATAAAGAGGCATATATTTATACTATTTATTATGTATTACACTGTTATATAGTTTAATATATATTTAAATTATATTATTCTTAATACTAAACGGTTTTATTTATAAGTTAATTATTATGATATATATTTTTTTCGTGTGTGTATGTGTGTGTGTGTGTGTGTGTGTTAATCTGGTATATAATCATCGACCGGTTTTGGAAGTTCTTCGCCCTTGTTCAAGATGTCTTGATAAACATTATGAGATCAATCCAAATTGTATAATGAAAATTTCAGAAGTGTTCTAGTCGTCATTTATACTCAAAATTTTCCAAATAAAAATTATAGATACCTATTAATGCAAGTGGAAATTATACAAAGTTTGAAGCGATGATAGTATCTAAACGAAATACCAAGTTTAAGCTTCATTATATTACGAATTATAAAACAAATTAAACATTGACAATCACAAAAATCCATTGCAAAGTATCTTACATAATACAACATTATTGATCCTATTTCCGGTTTGTTGAGAATAAAATTTAGGGGGACGTGTACATTAAACTTTTACTTTCTCTTACTCTTTTATTAAACAGGAAGTATTACGATCGTATTAAATTTTCGATATCGAGTTTTCACCGGAAAATGGACACATTTTTTTGAAGTCCATTTTGAGTCTAAAAAAAAATCTGGTGTAAAACACTCACACAACTTTCTTTTACACCAGTTTTCAAAATTGTAATTGACAAATTTTATAGTTAGTGTACCAAATTTAATGAAATTCGTCGAAAACTGAACAAAATGTGCAGTAAAAGCGCACTTCCGGTTTACTAATTTTCTTGAAACTCGGAATTTTGGCAAACCTATTTATTTCTAATTAATTTTGTTTGGATGATAGAATTGTATAATCAATTATGATAGCATTTTAGAGAAAACATAACCACCATTCCTTCCCCAAAACCCCCTTAAACATGACATTATCAGGAGAAATGTTTCAAATAAAAATTGTAGCTCCTTTATATGTATAGTATACATTACTAGTTTAATGAAAATCGTTGGCTCCGTTTTATGAGAAAATCGCAAGAAACTTAAAGAAAATCAATTCAGTATTCCGTGCCTAAAATTAAGTTCAAAGTACTTAAGACCCATATAAACTTAAATGTAACTTGTTATTACATTTTACTTTCTCTTACTGCTAGTAAGAGGAAGTATTGTAATCGTGATATCAAGTTTTCACAGGAAATATTCATTTTGTGGTCCCCTGAGTCTAAAAAAAATGGTTTTTAGAAAAATGGTCTGTGTGTGTGTGTGTTAATGTTTGATCACCATGGGAACTGACAGTTGGCTATGTGTCGAAATTCCTCAAACGGAAATACCACTTTAATGATTTTTTTTTTTTTTTTTTTTTTTTAATTTTAACTTGGTATTATATATCAACTAGACATTCAAAGAGCTTCAACTGTTTTGTTTTAAACATTTCTACGGGAAAATTGATTTAAGGGCACTTTTGGTGGAGAGATGGGGGTTACGGTTTCCCTTTAAAGTGCTATTTCAGTGTTTATTACACAATTCTATCATCTAAATAATATTAATTAGAATTGAATGTGTTGTTGAAAATATATTTCACGTGTTCAACAAAATTTGTAAACCGGAAGTTGTGTTTTTTTTTTTTTTAATTTTCTCCATAAAAATCAAACCGGATGAATTTTTATTAAATTTGTTTTATATTAACTATAAAAATTTGTCAATTATAATTTTTTTTGAAAATTGGAGAAAAAGGGAAAGTTGGGTGAGTGTTTCACACCAGATTTTTTTTTTTTTTTTATAAAATTATAAACACACAGTATTGTTACCACCCTGGTACTACTTGAAGCCTTGAAACATTCTGGTGTTTACATATTTAATTATTTTTTATGGACCTTTAAGAAACATTCCAGTCCTTGGTGTATATCTCCTGCTGCTGACGAATGACTCCATCATTCCAATAAATCAATACTTCAAGACTAGAATTTAAAAATCTAATAATTACTTCTTTTTTTCTTTCAGAAATAACTCGTTAACCTTATCATTTATTAGCAAAGCATTACAATTCAATATTTTTTCAACTAACTAATTACAATAATGATTTAATTACGCACTTCAACAAAAATGTTTGTGTTCATAATTACTTGCAGAAGAAGTAAATAAATAAATAAATAAAAACTATAAAACAATTCAGGCCTTGAATGCATATTTATTTATATTTTATTATTCCTTATATTTATATTATCTTCTTTTTTTTATTTCGCGTAAAAACAGTAGCCTTTTGTTTTATATTTTTTTTTTAACTAGTCAACATTGGCTTATTAATATTGCATGACGTGTATATAGTTTATCAAAAGTATTATTTCACTTATTACTAGCTTCCTTTTTCTGTGTCTCTTTTGTACGCATTCATTTTTTTTTTTAACAGAAATGACATAAGATTAATCTTTTTCGTCATTTTGCATTTGTATACGTAATTTAGATTAAAGCCTTTTTTTTTTTTATAGCTACACTTTAGTATGTACGTTTCAAAAGTGCATAATTCATAATAATCAAAATATACTTGTCTTTAATTAATAAAAGTAGTTTTTTTTTTTTTTTTTTTTTTTTTTTTTTTTTTTTTTTTTTTATTCAGAGTTTGTTTCTCTTCTTTTCTAGTTGTAAAATTCATTTCTTGACTGATAAGTTGAACATTTTTTTTTTAATCCCTGTTATTATTCAAACAGGTACTATTACGATCTGGACAAACTTTTGAAAATTGTTTGCGAATATGTTAACGAATATGTGTGTATAGTATAGACTAAAATTGCGGAATGGCTCAAACATTATACACTATTTAGCCAGGCATTAAAAGCAAGTGAAGAAAGTTTCGATTAGAGATTCAAGTAACGAGAAGTACAAAACTTTATCTATCAATTTTTTTTTTTTTTTTTTGTACAGTTTATCGCGAGTTCTTGGTCCCCCCCCCCCCTAAAACAGCTTCAGAGATCTTTTTACTAGGGAAGAACAGCCTAGGGAAGTACACCACGGTCTTTCAGGTCGAAGTTGAGGCGTTACAACTCTACGCTAAGGAGATTATAAGGCAAGGTTTAGTGGGTAGAAGAGTAGTGGCCAACATACTCTGTTAATCAGGCAGCCCTGAAGGCACTTTCCTCCATTTGGTCTCAAGACTGGTTTGGGACTGCCTATCTACCCTAACCGAGGTGGGTACTCGGAATAAGTTGACACTCGCCTGGGTACCGGGTCATGCGGTGTTCTTTGGGAACGAAAGGGCGGATACCCTGGCGCGGGAGGGCTCGAAGGATACTTTTTTAGGCCCCGAGCCCTTCTGCGGGTTGCCCAGGAGCCTCATTCACGCTTCTATCAAGGAATGGATAGAAGAACTGCGTCTGCGAAGGTGGGAAAGTACGCCAGGGATGGCAGGCTAAACTTTTCATTAAGAGACACTTCCCTAAATTTACCAAGGACCTACTGAACCATACCGAAGGAATGGATATAAGGCTAACAGTGGGTCTACTAACAGGGCATTGCAGGCTGAATAGGCACATGCACCACTTATTACTTTCAGACGGCCTTATGCCGTTTCTGTAGGACCGAGGAGGAAACCACCCGGTTCACATCCTTTGTGAGTGTGCCGGACTGGCGAGAACAAGGTTTCTTCAACTGGGGACTAGTAATCCCGAAGCCACGAGCTTCATGACGAAGCCACTTTCAGCTTTTTGCTAGGCCTGATTAAGAGAGCAAAGCTGAAGGATGTGCTATAAAACCAGGGGATCCACAATCGACTTCTCAATGAAGGTTGCAGTGGAACGAGGCGTGGCCCTCCCCCAATTAATCTAAGAGAAAGTCGTGTGAGTGTTTCACACCAGATTTTTTGTTTTTGTTTTGTAAACATGGCTTATTATAAGTTGGTAATGCTTTTGTATCGTAAAGAAAAATTGAAAATGTTTATGATACTCGCGTGTGTGGGCGGATGGATAGATGTTCAATTCAAAGGTATTTCTAGTTAAAAGCACTTTGTGTGTGCATTCTTCCGCGGGTAATTGGACTATAAAGTCATTTTATAATTTCATATTATATGTGTTATCCACCGAAAATTAACCTTATAAAGTCACTTTTATGTCTCATTATATTACTGTAATTACTTAATAAGAAACAAGGTAAAAGAGAAATGAAATAAACTCGAAAGAAACGCATCGTTTCAAAACAGTTCTTTGCGCACTAATGAATATCTGTGCTAAATATATAACTCTCCTTATGTAAAATACACTTTTTTTTTTACTAGTTAAATAAACTGTACAACGAATAATATTCTACGTCTGATAAAAAATTTTCAATATAAAAAAGTAATTGTTTATAATGATTTGTTCTTAACGAGTGTTTTAATAAGAATATTAGTGTAACAAATTTTGTTTAGAACATGGAATTTGTACTCAATTTAACTTTACTTATTGTAGGTAGGTCACAGGGTTATCGATCGTTAACTTAGTTGTAACACCTAAGCTGCCTATTGCCCCAAAGCTTTAGGGTATGTGGGCCCCAAAGTAGGAGGGTATGTCATTTAATTCCGCCCACAAGTTTCACAACTAAGTTACCGCCGAGTATTTAATTTTGCAGATTTTTTTTTTACTTCATATACACATTTAATGCAGGCCATTCTCTAAAACTCTCAGTATATTGGAACTGAGAAGGAAAGAGAATGGATTTTAGAGAAATAAACTAGATGATTACACTGAACACTGTATAATGAATAGAACACATAAACTATAAGTACTAAATAGTTAAATAGAAGTTAGGTAGCGAGAGAAATATAAAGAGACAGACTGGCTGAGTGATGAGAAGGTAAGAAGGTTGCTGAACTGGTGGTTAACTGGTCATAAACTGTGCAAAAACTGTTCCCCCTCTGTCGCTCTATTTATATAAATTGAAACTGTCTCTTCCTAGCATGGCCTAAGTGGAGAGTAACTAACTTTTTTAGTCCACTTTGTGCGTTTCTCCACTCTTCGGATCCCATTATAGTGATGATAAATCCTCTCCCGTCTCGTTTTGCAGGAGCAAGTAAATTTATTCTTGCATTTTTGTAAGCTTCAAAAAAAAAGTAACTGACGTTAACTGAAATTAGATGAAAATACCAGTGGGTTTTCTTTAAACTAAGATATTGTAACGCAGCCACTAGTGCCATCTAGGAGAGAAAGCAGCTATCTCAATTTCTCCTAGTGGCCGCTAAGAAGCGCTAGGCGGGGCGCTCTAGCTCTTTCTGGAAGGTTCTAGAACCTTCCAGACCCTTCAACACTGTTATAGATAGTGAACAACAGCTCGAGTAGAGAGAATCTTGTTACAAACTGAGTGCGCGCTTGTGAATAGTAAATAAAAATTGAACTAAGGGAACTTTTGTTGGTTTAAACTATGTATTAATTATTATTAAGTGCTTTATTTGTAATTTATTGTGTTAAACAATAAATTGGTGTTTTTTTTTAAGTTTAATGTGTTTCATCTAAACGAACCCACTTAGAAACTAGTTGCAGTAGCTAGTTTAGGGGAAAAAAACGTTACAATATATTAATTAAATTTTATAGACCCAATCACTTTTGTTTGATAACCTTTTTTCCCGGAGAAAAATCGATTTTTTATAAGCTTTCCTATTAAAGCTTCAATGTGCCACGCTTTCCACAACTGTCATTATAGTCTATGTTCCTCCAGATGTTTGTAGTGAAAGCAAGTAAATAATTCCTTGTTTACCGATATTTTGTCAAATTTAAATTGTAATCGTTTGCAAAGAGAAAGTCATGTAAAGTTTCGCTTTTTTTCTTTTTTGTTAAGAACAACTTTCAGCTGGAAGGACGGGCACAGACCCAATGGATTATGTAAACAAGAGTCGGTATATTGTAGTGTGATAAATCAAAATATCAGAGCTTGCAGCCGCTCACTAATTAAATATACTTTTTTTTTTAATTTTTTTTTATCAAATCCTTTTTTTTTTTTGGCCTATAATTACAGGGCACCATTATATTTTAGGTCTATATTCAATTTATCTCTATCAATACTTTTTATGTTGCCTATAATCCAAAAATCTTTAAAAAATATATATATATACGTATATAACATTTTATATATTTATAAATAAATTTATGTAATAAATCTCCTTTAATCGGTGAAATAATTAAATAATTTATCATTTATTTTATAAATATTTTTTATTTTATTTTAAGCCCGGAAGGAATGAAAAAAATAATTTACTTTGAGTGAATTATAATGAATAAATCTTTTATAGTAAATGCCATAATTTGTAAAGAATTTTTCGATTTAAATGTATTTTTATTTTTTTTTTTTTAATTAAAAAATTAAATAATAAAATGAAGGTAGAAATTTACATAATAATTAAATTAATTAAAATAATAAATTTAAAAAATTAATTTTAGCAAAAGTAATGATTAAATAATCCAATCTTATAATAATTTCGTCCTCACGCGTTGGTCTAGTGGTGAGCGCACTCGCCTGTAGTGCGAGATTTCAGGGTTCGATTCCCCATGAGGGCAATGTAGGTTTTGACCCAGCATCGTGTGACGAAAAGTAGGAAGCTACAGTTAGTTTAGTAGCGCTGTAGGTAGCGAAGGCCGGGAACTATAAACGGCGTAGGAACTGCGGCGTAAATATACCACACGCCCCCTATTCAAATCGCCGTCTGCCAAGTCTTGGGGCCCTTCATAGGCTGGTGCCATAGGTTTTTTTGGGGGGGTTTATAATTATATTTCTCTTTCTCTTAATCCTACACCGGAAATACATGATTTGAGGTGAGCGATGGTCCATAATAATATCTCAAAAAAAAAATCTGGTGTGAAACACTCACACAACTTTCTCTTACTCCAGTTTTCAAAATTTTAATTGATAAATTCTATAAAAAAAAAAAATTGTAAAGTAAAAACGCACTTCGGGTTTATTAATTTTTTTGAAACTCTGAATTTTATCAACTATATTTATTTCTAATTAATTTTCTATGGAACACATGTAAAATCCCCACCACCATTTTTATGGCTAGCCCAACTAAACTTTGTTGTGTTGCAATTTTAAGTATTTATTTTTTGGTTAAATTGTATTAGAGTTCTAAGAGAGAGTCGTGTACCGATCAAGGATGAATGGTTAGGGATCCCCCTCTGCTCGGGTATGCAAGGGGCTGTAAAACTCCGAATACGGGAGTAGGCCTAAAGTCAAGATTAGGCCAGCCTAGGGAAGTACACCACGGTCTTTCAGGTCGAAGTTGAGGCGTTACAACTCTACGCTAAGGAGATTATAAGGCAAGGTTTAGTGGGTAGAAGAGTAGTGGCCAACATACTCTGTTAATCAGGCAGCCCTGAAGGCACTTTCCTCCATTTGGTCTCAAGACTGGTTTGGGACTGCCTATCTACCCTAACCGAGGTGGGTACTCGGAATAAGTTGACACTCGCCTGGGTACCGGGTCATGCGGTGTTCTTTGGGAACGAAAGGGCGGATACCCTGGCGCGGGAGGGCTCGAAGGATACTTTTTTAGGCCCCGAGCCCTTCTGCGGGTTGCCCAGGAGCCTCATTCACGCTTCTATCAAGGAATGGATAGAAGAACTGCGTCTGCGAAGGTGGGAAAGTACGCCAGGGATGGCAGGCTAAACTTTTCATTAAGAGACACTTCCCTAAATTTACCAAGGACCTACTGAACCATACCGAAGGAATGGATATAAGGCTAACAGTGGGTCTACTAACAGGGCATTGCAGGCTGAATAGGCACATGCACCACTTATTACTTTCAGACGGCCTTATGCCGTTTCTGTAGGACCGAGGAGGAAACCACCCGGTTCACATCCTTTGTGAGTGTGCCGGACTGGCGAGAACAAGGTTTCTTCAACTGGGGACTAGTAATCCCGAAGCCACGAGCTTCATGACGAAGCCACTTTCAGCTTTTTGCTAGGCCTGATTAAGAGAGCAAAGCTGAAGGATGTGCTATAAAACCAGGGGATCCACAATCGACTTCTCAATGAAGGTTGCAGTGGAACGAGGCGTGGCCCTCCCCCAATTAATCTAAGAGAAAGTCGTGTGAGTGTTTCACACCAGATTTTTTGTTTTGTTTTGTAAACATGGCTTATTATAAGTTTTAATGCTTTTGGTATCGTAAAAGAAAAATTGAAAATGTTTAAGAATCGCGTTTGTGGGCGGAGAGGATAGATGTTCAAAAAAGGTTTCGAGTTAAAAGCACTTTGTGTGTGCATTCTTCCGCGGGTAATTGGACATAAAGTCATTTTATAATTTCATATTATATGTGTTATCCACCGAAAATTACCTTATAAAGTCACTTTTTAGTCTCATTATATTACTGTAATTACTTAATAGAAACAAGGTAAAAGAGAAATGAAATAAACTCGAAAGAAACGCATCGTTTCAAACAGTTCTTTGCGCACTAATGAATATCTGTGCTAAATATATAACTCTCCTTATGTAAATACACTTTTTTTTTTACTAGTTAAATAAACTGTACAACGAATAATATTCTACGTCTGATAAAAAAATTTTTCAATATAAAAAAGTAATGTTTATAATGATTTGTTCTTAAACGAGTGTTTTAATAAGAATTTGTGTAACAAATTTTGTTAGAACATGGACAATTTGTACTCAATTTAACTTTACTTATTGTAGGTAGGTCACAGGGTTATCGATCGTTTAACTTAGTTTAACAACCTAAGCTGCCTATTGCACCAAAGCTTTAGGGTATGTGGGCCCCAAAGTAGGAGGTATGTCATTTAATTCCGCCCACAAGTTTCACAACTAAGTTACCGCCGAGTATTTAATTTTGCAGATTTTTTTTTTACTTCATATACACATTTAATGCAGGCCATTCTCTAAAACTCTCAGTATATTGGAACTGAGAAGGAAAGAGAATGGATTTTAGAGAAATAAACTAGATGATTACACTGAACACTGTATAATGAATAGAACACATAAACTATAAGTACTAAATAGTTAAATAGAAGTTAGGTAGCGAAAGAAATATAAAGAGACAGACTGGCTGAGTGATGAGAAGGTAAGAAGGTTGCTGAACTGGTGGTTAACTGGTCATAAACTGTGCAAAAACTGTTCCCCTGTCGCTATATTTATATAAATTGACACTGTCCCTTCCTAGGTGGTGAGTAACTAACTTTTTTGATCCATTTTTGCGTTTATCCACTCTTCGGATCCCATTATAGTGATGATAAATCCTCTCCCGTCTCTTTTTGCAGGAGCAAGTAAATTTATTCTTGCGTTTTTGTAAGCTTCAAAAAAAAAAGTAACTGACATTAACTGAAATTAGATGAAAATACCAGTGGGTTTTCTTTAAACTAAGATATTGTAACGCAGCCACTAGTGCCATCTAGGAGAGAAAGCAGCTATCTCAATTTCTCCTAGTGGCCGATAGGAAGCGCTAGCGGGGCGCTGTAGCTCTAGGCTGGCCTAGGTGGGCAATAACTAATTTTTGATTCATTTAATTTCTGCTTCTTCACTCTTCGCATCCTATGAATCTTTAATCATTCGGGATCCCATTACCCCCAGTGTCCTTAAAAATTTGTATTTCTGATGGATATTCAAATTTGAAATCACAATATTTCTTCGGCTATGTTTTAAGCTCGCTATGTCAAACTAAAGTCCACACTAAACTGAAAGCAAAACTCAAAATGAAGTAAAAGAAGTGTGGGAATTTACGTTGAAATGGTACATTCAACATTTAGATTCACATCTTCAGAATTCTACATTGCACATCATCATTATGGGTGAGCCCTAATCTTCTGTTTCCCAATATGAAATCCTAGACAAAAATGCTGAAGTAATAAGAATGGGGTAAAAAGGTGAATGAAGAAAAATGAAGCACGTATGGGAGGGAATTATAGGAAGTTCTAAAGATTATCGTCTTATACACAACATGAACTGTATAAGACGTTTAGTCACGGATGAGTCACTGAATTGAAGTAAGAGAAAGTCGTTTATATATTTTTTTTTATATATAAAATGATGTAAGTTGAATAAAAAAATAAAATAATAATAAAAATAAAATATAAAAAAAGTTTTTCATTCAGAAAATCATGGCCCATAAAAAATTCAAGTTATAATACAGTAATACAGTTAATAATACGACTACTGTAATATAGAACATATTTTTTTCTATGTTTATAACCTTGTCAGTAAACCACAAACCACAAAAGAGGTTACCCCCGAAAAAAAGACCTTTTCAAGTCCTGTTGAATTGAAATTTTTTTTTTTTCCTTTGCCTTGCGGTTTTAACTTCAAAGGACATAAGAATAAATAAAAATAAAAATAAAAAATTTCAATTAAAAAAATTACAGCCAAACTAAATAATTTTATTCCATTTCTAGTGAAGCATTGTATTGAATATGTTGGAAAGATGATGAAGGCAATTCTGGCATCTCGTTTCCCATAAAATGGCCGGGGCAACCAGACGGGTGTGATCTGATTTTTGATTTCCCGCCTCTGTCGGGAAAAATTCAAGCAGCCTTAATCCACCAATCATTGAACTGATCTAAGTGGAACCAATAACTGGAACGTTTTGACTGAGAAATTAATTTTTTTTTTTAATTTTATGATAAAAGTCTAGCGATATCGCAAGCTCTGTAGGTTGTATATTCTGTGTAATAGGATCCGAATCATTAAAGATTCATAGGATCCAAAGAAGCAGAATCAAAATAGATTCTGTGTAATAAGATCCAACATTAAATGAATCAAAAGTTAGTTACTCCCCATCTAGGTCAGACTAGGGAGGGAGAATTCGATTCGTATATATATATATGTATAGTCAGCAGAACAGTTGAGGACAGTTTTTACAACAGTACATGCAGGCAGCAACCTTTCTAATACTTTCTTATTACTCAGCCTATCTGCCACTTTATTATTCTCTCGCTACCTAACATCTATTTTACTGTAAAGTCCTTGCAGTGTTGTGTATTAGTGTTCAGCATCTCATCTAGTTTATTTCTCTAAAATCCATTCTCTCTGATTCTCTCTCCTTCTCACATCCTTTATATCTGAAACTGGGATTTGCAATACCAGGTTTTTATTGCAATACAATTATAAATTTGCAAAATTTCTTCAAATTTGTAATATATACCCCAAGATATTACATTATCAAATCTCAATAATACTTGAAATCTAAAGCAATAGATTCCCTTGGAATTCTTTGTTGTTTGTATTAAAAGAAATACATTTATTTTATATAATTTACTAATTAATGGGGTAATGAGAAACACATAAAAGCACTATACTGAGTGACCGAGCGATGAATAATGATATTAGTGGCGCTAATGTAGATAGGTATCGTCTGAAGAAACGATTGTTACTAGATAGCAATTCATGCTTTTGACAAAGAGCGAGTTGGCATAGATGATTACTTATTAAAAACAGATTAAATAACCTTTATAGGAGTTGTTGAAGCTAGGCTGATACAGTAAGTTCTTGAATGCTTGACTGGCTGTTTTCTTCTTGATGCTTGTTTAGACTCCTTCAAATGTTGGTTTAGCTCTTCTTATGATTTCTTAACTTTCCATTTAGTAAAGTGGTATTTCTAGTTCACCGACTTTGACCAAAACCATTATTATCAGACCTCCCCTAATGGAATATAAACGAAATATCAACTTTGAACCATCTGCGGTTTTTGAGTCTATACTGACCACATTCACAGACCATTTTCAAAAAACAAAAAAAAAAAAAAACACTTTTTTGGACTCAACGGACCATGAAACAGGATATTTCCTGTGAAAACTCAAAATCAAAAATTCGACACGATCACAATACTTTTTCTTACAGCTTTTGTAAGAGAAAGTAAAAATATGATGAAATATATTGTGGAAATTTTAAATGATACTTTGAAAGAAATCTAGGGTTCCTACAATAGTGTATTAATTGTATTCTTTATGACATCATAATTTATTTATTTATTACCTACTTTGTATTTAGAAAAATATATTTTAAGAAAGTTAATAACCTAAAATTATAATATTTTAAAATGGTTAGATGACAACTGATAATTCCAATTATTGTTTTAAGAAATTTTTAAATGCTTTTTTATATTGTCTGTAAAAGATAACCGACTGGACATAATTTAGAGCAGATTCTTGGCATGTCTTTTTCACTCAAATAAAAAAAAAAGAACTAAATAGAAAAAGTGAAGAAAGAAACAAAAAAAAAAGAAGAAGAAATGGTCAAAAGAAGAAGATAGGAAAACCGGTTTCATTGGGTTGTGACATAAGAGACTATCTACTGTCGGAAACTGGATTGTTTTTCTTTGCTATGCCTGATGCCTGGGCTAAGTTACCTCCCCTGCTTAGACATGATCTTAATAGCCTTTAGTGAAGGCTCATTTTTTTTTTTTATAAATAGAACTACTGTACTTCTCTATTCTTCAACTCCAATTGTACGTATGGTCTGCATTTTATATATATAGTAGATCGAAACAAAATATAGATTGCCTTAAAACCTAATTTAAAAGGTTATTACAAAATATACGTATATTGGAGATTATTAAATTTTGAATACGAATAATTTTCTTTTTCTTTACATCCTCTGTATTTATATTCATTGGCACAACACCATAAGTATATAATAAAAGTTTCAAGTTTACGAGATTGTCGCCTTACGAAATAACTTGCCATAAATGAAAAGTTTAGGCCTACCACCTAAAGTCTGAAGCTAAGACAAAGAACAGATGGATAGCTAGAATTTTGTTTATATTAAAAATAAATTTGCCATGCGCGGAATAATCCACGGCATTATTGTCATTACAGAGAACTTAATTTTTGATGTAAGGTATATTTATTATTATTATTTGCACGTTCGAGGCCATAGTACCTTACTCATAGCGCCAAAATCGGTGCTTAAGTTACCGTCCCCTGCCACGGCGAAGCGGACCTCTTCATATCCGTCTAGTCCTACGTTCTACCGCAACTTCTTTCGAGCAAACTCCCCCAAAGTCTTTGAAATTTTTGGCACTTTTAGTGAGTTCTTTACAATCTCCAGTTCCGGCCAGTTCTCTCCTCTTCTCTTCAGCTTGAATTCCATATGGATTCTTGCCTTGTCGAATCAGAGAACACCGGAAAAGAACGTGATGCACTGTGTCTCGTTCACCGCATTCACTATTCGGGGAATTTTTTTTAATCCCAGCTCCATGGATCTTTTGAGTTTAACTCCCTATGGCCCGTGAAGTATTGTGTTAAGGGTTTGGGATAGCTTCAACCGATCGAATCGACTGAGTCTATGATGCAGTTTCGGGAAGAACTCAGATGTGGTTCTCCCTTTCTCTGCTTCTCCCCAGTGTCTTCGCTACTTCCCAATCTCTTACCGTCAAGGACAATCATGCCCTCCTTTCTTATGCCTATGTGTAAGGACCCTCATCTCTGCGAGGAGATGGAGCGGCAACACACCAGCGACCACCGGGTAAGGTGACCGTGGAGAATGTCGCCATAGGCCTTTGTTACAGAGCACAAAATGGTTCTTTGCATTTGTAATAGAGTAACCGTTGTACGACTGTATGTCAAGCTTCTCAGCCTAACAGAAAGCTGCGTACGTTGCAACCTTCTCTGTCACCCATGAGTTAGGATATACTCATTGGAGAACATTAGATGGGTTATGAAGATAAGAAGTGGTGTACTAAAACTGAACCAATCGCCATTTAAAGAATATGAACGCAGTTTACGTCATCCATAATCGCAATAATATTGAGGATTTGCATTATTTTCTAGTAGTATGTCCTATATTAGCAGAATACCGAATCAGATTTTAATTAGAAAACTGGTTCCATATAGGAATTGTTATCATTTACTTTCTCTTATTCGTTAGTTACGATCTTTTGCCTGATTTATGAAATGAGTTTTCAAGTGTTTTCCGAATATGTATTTTTCATGTGTTACACCGATTTTTGTTTCAGGTGTTAAACTTCCTTAAACTTTTACTTACTTCCTTTAAAAATAAATCGTCTTATCAAAATTTTTATTCTAAAATAGAAATATCTAATTTTATATCAATATTGCCACATATATCTAATCACACCAATATGGGCCACTCCACAAAAATGTGTAAATTCTGCTTTATTTTATTTTCTTGTACATGTTTTTACTATTCGGTAAGGTTGTTGAATATATGTATATACTGTCAAATAAAATAGCCCTTAATTGTGAGCGATGCTGTTAATTAAGACCACGGCTGTAACAAATTGTACCAACCATTGGTCTGATGTGTAATTGGTACAAGGTTACACTTTATGTTCTGTCTCTCTCTCACTCATAATACACTTACTCTTTCTATCTACTTTAATTCTCCCAAGAATTAGTTTTATTAATGTTAACATGACATTTAAGTATTTTTCTTATTTTTTACGTTTTTTTTTTTTTTAAATTAACCCATCCCATTTAATTTATAAAGTAGAATTTCTCTATTTTTTATTAAAAGATTGTAATTATTTGAATTATAATGTAATGAATTGCTGGCAGCCAGCATAGCTTGCCTGCAACAAAAAAAAAAAATCATAAATGATAATCCGTCTAACTGCTACATCACATGAGACGTAACTTATCTCTTTACCATAAGCTAAGGGAGATCAAGATCCGTCTACATTAACCCTAGAAGATCTGGAAGGAGAATTTGGAGAAGTTCTCAGCATATATTAATAAGGGCTGAGCCGGAGTACAGTCTTATTAGCACTGTCTTCTTGAATAGAATGTACTTTAAGACACTATTATAACGGATTGCCGGTAGTAATTACCCTCCAACTGCTACGCTATCAGCCCACAGCTACGTCATTCAACACTTTACTTAAGGTGGAGAATGTTGGAGGAAGCTTAATGCTTTAGCTCGGAGGGGTACGGTGCGCCTCTATTGGATACCCGGACACGCGGGAATAGAGGGGAATGAGAGGGCAGACCAGTTGGCTAGGGAGGGATCATCTCAACCATTTTGCGGTCCTGAACCAGCCCTGGCTGTCACAAAGACGTTTCGTGACAAACAGATTAGACTTTGGGAGACGAGAGTTTTGGAGAAACGCTGGGGGGACACGCAGGGGTGCCTCCAAGCCAAAAGATTTATAAAGACAAGTAGGTAGGGAACTTCGGAGAATCTCCTGTCCCTTAGTAGGACGGGTCTGAGGACCCTGATAGGGATAGTGACTGGACACACTTGGGTGTCCAGCCACTTGTTTAATATAGGGAGGACGTCTAGTCCCATTTGTCAGAACTGTGACGACGGAGTCAGGGAAACGGTGTACCACTACCTTTGTCAGTCCCCGTTTCGCTGGAAGTAGGTTTCGTGTTTTTGGGAGGGCATCTCTCTCGCAGGATTGTCTGCGCGAGCTGGAGTTTCGGGATATCTTGGGATACTGTAGACTAACCGGTAAGCTACCGGGGGAGATTCATTAAGGGGATAGCGGGGTCTCGGGGGGATAAAGGCCACATAGGCTTAGGTCCCGCGCCATTAGGCACCCCGAATCACAATACAATAAGGTGTAACGAATTTCTCTATACCACAAGCTATTCAATTCACCGCCGTAAGGAGGGGCAGATTAAGATCCGCGTAGGAGATGTGGAAGGAGAAATAAGGGAATTTTCAGGGCTAGGATACACTCAAACATTCAGTCTACAATTCAGTCAAGTCCTTGCAGTATTCTATTTTCTCAATAAATTAATATATTAGTATTCCAGTCAATGTACTCTTCTTTTCTACCTTTATTCTCAACTCTGACTACTCGCTGGTCGGCGCCGGAATTCCTCAGGGTAGTATACTTGGCCCGCTTCTATATACTGTATTCACTTCAGATCTACCAACCTGTACAAACACTGTTCTTTGCCTTTACGCTGATGATACCGACATCCTTGCATCCAGCTCTGATCCCATAAATGCTCTCTTACAGAATCATTTAAATAAAATAGAATATTGGTCCAAAAAATGGCGGATTAAGCTAAACCCACAAAAATATCAACAAATCACCTTTACTCAGCGTCGTGCCTCTTGTCCTTCAGTAACCTTCAACTCAATACCACTCGCTCCTACAAACTTAGTTCGCTACCTTGTGATGTACATCGGCAAAAGACTAACATGGAATCCACATACAAAACTAAAAAGATTGGAACTTAACAAACGGAATAAGTAACTACACAGACTAATAGGAAGACCATCGAAATACCTCTCGAGCACAAACGACTAATATACAACTGTATACTCAAACCGATGTGGACTTATGGACTTGAACTGTGGGGTTCAATCAAGCGCTCAAATTCCCAGAAATATCCGTCTTTTCAGTCAAAAATACTCTGTCAGATAACAGATGCTCCATTCTATGTCTCTAATTCCACCCTCCACAGTGATCTCAAAATCCCATATGTATCTGAAGCTTTCAAAACTAAATATAAAAAATTCTATGACTCTCTTGCCCTCAACTCTAATCCTCTTGTTCAAAATCTCGCCTCCACAACTATCGACTAAGCCGCTGTTGGCCCCGTGATCACCTCCAGCAATAGGAAGTAATTCCTGCGAGAGTATTACCGCTGGGTAGCTTCTCCCCTCCAGCTAATCACGTCATACATCATCGCACATCATCACACATCATCATCCTATTCACTTATTATATTTATTTATATAGATTGTGAATTCCAAATAAAATAAAATAAAAAAAAAACCTTTATTCTCTGTCCAACCCCCATAAAAACTCATTACAATAACAATTTAATTAATTTATTCCTTTTATTTTCTTCTGTTTCAGCACTTCGAATACCTAGAGAGATCCGATGTTTCTGTAATATGCCAGAATGTGTAGGAACAAATTATATGTGCAAATCAGATATGCTTGGTTGTTTTTCACAACTTTTACCATCATTGGATGTTGACAGAGCTGAACATGGCTGTGTCGATCTACTTCCTAGGTAATTAATATATATTATTAAGTTATTATATATTTTTTTTTTTTTAAAGTAATGAATTATCTGTTTAGTAGCTGATAAAGGCTGATGAAGACTCAGTTTAGAGGCGGTGTTTTCACTTTACATACTGACATGAAACCTATACTGAAATTAAGTTTGTACTTGTACCTTTTTTGTTATACGCTAAAAGATTACTATGCTAAATTTACCAAGCTTAATATTTAAGCAATTTCATGTGAAGAACCATGTTTAAATAAAAAAAAAAGGAAAATTGTATTTAAAAAAAAAATCTGGTGTGAAACACTCACACAACTTTCTTTTACTCCAGTTCTCAAAATTATAATTGACAAATTTTATAGTTTGTGTACCACATTTTATTGAAATTCGTCAACAATTGACAGTAAAAGTGCATTTCCGGTTTACTAATTTTCTAAAAACTCGGAACTTTTGGCCATATATTTATTTCTATTTAATTTCGTTTGGATGATAGAATTGTATAATCAACTATGCTAGCAATTTAGAGAAAGCTGTAACCCCACCCCCACCCATAAGAGTGCGCTTAAATGAATTTTCCCAGAGAAATGTTTTAAATAAAAGATATAGATCATTGCATGTTTAGTTTATATAAGAAGTTTCAAAAACATCGTCGGAACCATTTTTTGAGAAAATTCCGAAAAAGAGAATAAATCATTTAGTAAAGTGGTAAAGGAAACGGCACTTCCGGTTATCCGATTTTTTTTCTTCAAACTCGGAATTTCAACAACATATTTAATTCTAATTAATATTATTTAGATGACAGAATTGTCTATTAATGTGAAATAGCACTTTAGATGGAAACCTAACCCCACCCATCCCCGAAAAGTTGCCCTTAACTGCATTTTCCCGGAGAAATGTTTCAAATAAAAGTTGTAGCTCTTTGTATATGTGGTTGATGTACCAAGTTTAAAGAAAATCGTCGGAGCCATTTTTGAGAAAATCGCAAAAAAGTAAAAAATCCAACTAGTAAAGTGATACTTCCGGTTGAGGAATTTGGACAGATAACGTACTGTCAGATCCCATGGTGATACCTAAACGGAATATCAAGTTTCAACTTTCTATGGTTTTTTCATTTTAGAGCTATGCTGTTCACATACATACATACACACACACACACACACACACACACACACACAGACCATTTGCTACAAACCACTATTTTGGACTCAGGGGACCTCAAAACGAAAACCGATATCGGGACCGGTGAAAACTCGATATCGAAAATTTGACACGATTACAATACTTGCTCTTACTAGGAGTAAGAAGAGAAAGTAAAAATGGGAAGCTACAGTTGGTAGCGCAGCTAGGTAGCGAAGTTCAGTACTAAACGGCGAGGGAACTACTGCGTGTTCACTACACGTCTCCCACTATATTGCCGTCTGGGGCAAGCCTTGGTCATTTACAGACTGGTTGCACCGACGATGGAATCAATTAAGATAGCACTTTTAGAAGTTAAGCATAAACCCACCCCTTTTCCCTTAAAAGACTCCTTAAATGATTTTACCCAGAAAGATGTTTCAAATAAAGGTTGGCGTGCTTTATATGTGTAGTTCACAGACATAGTTGGAAACATCGTAAAAAACTGAAAAAAATCGATTCGGTATTCCTTTTGCATGACTAAAATTAAGTTCAAAAGTATGTATACTATATTGCTAGGGATCTATACATAGGTACATATAAACTTAATTGTAAGTTGTTATTACTTTTTACTTTCTGTTACTCCCTAGTAAGAGGAAGTATTGTAATCGTGTCAAATTTTCGATATCGAGTTTTCGCCGGTCTATTTGTCGGTGTATATATGTGAAACAGCATAGCTAAAAAATCGATAAACCGTAGAAAGTTGAAACTTGATATTCTGTTTAGGTATCACCATGGGATCTGATAGTATGTTATCTGTCAAAATTTCTCAACCTGAACTTTATTAGTTGTTTTTTATTTTATTTTTTTTTTTTTTTTACTTTTTTGCGATTTTCTCAAAAATAGCTCCCAATGATTTTCTTAAAACTTGTTACATCAACTACACATACAAAGAGCAACAATTTTTATTTGAAACATTTCTCTGGAAGGATGAGGTTACGGCTTCCTCTCTAAAGTGCTCTTTCATCAGTTTATTAGACAATTCTTGTCAACTGAATAATATTAATGAGAATTAAATATGTTGTTGAAGTACCAAGTTTGGAAAAAATCGGATGACCGGAAATGCTTTTACTTTACCACTTTATTAAATAAATTTTTGTCACTTTTTCGCGTTTTTCTTAAAAAAAAATGGCTTCGACAATTTTCTTGAAACTTCTTATATAAACTACACTTACAAAAATGTACAACTTTGATTTAATACATTTCTTTGAGAAAATTCATTTAAGCGCACTTTTAAGGAATGGGTGGGTTTATGTTTTTCTCTAAAGTGTTATCATATAGGTGATTATACAATTCTATCATCCAAACAAAATTAATTAGTAAATTAATAGAGGGCCAAATTTTCGTGTTTCAAGAAAAATTAGTAAACCGGAAATGCGCTCTTTACTGAACAGTTCTAGCAGTTTTCGACGAATATCATTAAATTTGATACACTAACTATAAAATTTGTCAGTTTATAATTTTGAGAACTAGAGTAAGAGAAAGTTGTGTGAGTGTTTTACCCATGGTGAGACCTAAACGGAATATCAAGTTTCAACTTTCTATGGTTTTTCATTTTTTGAGCTATGCTGTTCACATACACAACATACAGACACACACATAGACTATTTGCTAAAAACATTTTTTTGGACTCAGGGGACCTCAAAACGGATATTTCCACTGAGAAAACTCTATATCGAAAATTTGACACGATTACATTTGATAAGACAAGAGAAAGTAAAAATACAATAACTTTCAAGAATAACTGATTATTATTTATTAATTTATGTTTTTTATTTATTTATTTATTTATTTATTATTTTTAAAGGGAGAAAAACGCTGAATGCCAAAACGTGCCAGGTGGTACAGGTGGTGGCACGCAAGGTTCATTATTGTTATGCTGTTACGAAGATATGTGTAATCATATTGATAGTCCTGAAGCTCGTAGTAAATTTAATGAAACTGCACATGGTATGTATTTAATAAAAAAAATAACAAATTTTGTTTAATATTACGTTTTCTTATTATTAGTAAAGAGCCAAATATTACTGCAATTGTGCCAGATTTTTGAAATTTGAGCGTACTCGGGAAATACACGTTTTTAAAAGTAGTATTTAGAAAATGATCTATATGTGTGTATCTGTGTGTGAATAGAATATCTCAAAATCAAAAAAGTTGCAGGAAGCGCACACCCTTGGTATTCCAATTTTGATACTACGATCGTAATAGACATGAAAATTTCCGGCAAAATTCATCAACCGGAAGTAACCACTTTACTGAATGATTATTTTCAGTTTTTTTTTTTTTTTTTATGATTTTCTCAAAAACGGTTCCTCGAAAAAACTATTTACACACATAAATATCTATGATTAACAATATTATCCTTCCCATTGCGAACCAAATGCGATATCTCGGATTATTTCTTGACAAACGACCAACATGGAACCCCCATGACTGAAACGAATTGACTGCAACTTAAGGGTATAAAATGCAAAAAAACAACTACTTGACAAACGTTCAAAACTGACTTTAGGGAACAAGAAAATGCTATACACTGCTCTTTTAGCAGCCCCCATTTGGACATACGGCATAGAACTCTACGGCACTGCAAAACAATCCAACCTTAACTGACTTCAAACTCTACAATCTAAGATCCTAAGAACAATAGTTGATGCTCCCTTCTACGTCTCCAACCACACACAACCACTCCGACCTTAACATTCCATTCATCTCAGAGCTAGCCTAATTTCGTTACACAAAATTTCACTCCAAACCTAAATTGTCACTATAAATCCTCTAGATCCAGAATATGTTCACCAGAACGCTGCCCAAAAATCTTTGTCGGAGGCTGTCGGAGCATAATAATATATAATTTTTATAATCTACATAATTTCATACACATTTAGAAATATTAATAGTATTTCAGATTTCAAGAAAATCAGATTTCCGATAATGCTACAATATTACAGAATAGGTGTAATAGTATCCGAAGAGAGTCTTAGCACAGAGAAAGAGACAAAATGACAGGACCACTCTCTCGGACTGGAGTGGGAAAAACCACATAAATAAAGATAGGGAACAGTTCATACTACTTCTGAGTTCCCACCGCTGCCACCAATATAATGGGGTTGTTGAACGGGGGGGGAAATGGTCTGGTATGAATGAATTATAATTAAATATGGTTAATACTGTATAATATGATAAGTGCCACTGAGTGGCTGGACTTTACACTTTAAATGATAAGTATGGTAGAGTGGTAAAGGGTAATGACACATAGTGATTGGCTGTATGAACTCAGTAGTATGAACTGTTCTCTGTACTGTCTCCCGTCGCTGTATTTATGTGGTTTCTCCCACTCCAGTCCGAGAGAGTGGTCCTGTCATTTTGTCTCTATTTCTCTGCTACGAATACTCTCTTTGGATACTATTACAATTATATTGACCACACACAGACACAAACAGATAATTTAAAAAAAACAAAACAAAAAAGCAACATTTTTTTGACTCAGGAGACCTCAAAATGTGTGTGTAACCGGTGAATTAAAAAAAATAAATAAATAAATTATAATAGATTTTTGAGTTGGGGGGGGATTTGTTCGAAAACGGTTACAACGATTTTGTTTAAACTTAATATAAAATTGATTTTAGCGAAAGGGAGGATCTGTTAATTAGGTTAAATTTAAATTTTCACAAATCTTTCTAAAGGTTTTAAGCATAGAACGCTCCACTTTAAGGCCGCTTCTTAGGTGTACAAGTAAAATCCCCTCGCACCATTTCTATGGCCAGCTCAACTAAACGCTGGAAGTCTTTTTAAAGTAAATTTCTCAATTAAATTGTATTTTAGCAAGAGAAATTCGTGTGAGTGTTTCATACACCAGATTTATTCTTATATATATATCCCCTCCCCTAAAATCGTGTAAGTTTTTATATTTGATTTTTTTTTTTTTTTTGATGAAATGTCATAAAATTTATCATATTCGTAACTTGATAGACGTCGTTCAGAAGTCTATATATCTAAGACTTGCGACACACACCCATGAGAGAATGACATAATAATCTACACGCTGAAATGATAGTGAAAAATATGTACCCAAAATAAATACGATAGAATTATTTATAAAGCAATATAATTATATACATCGATTATTCAATCAATATATGACATTATAATTAATATCAAATTTCAAAAGTAAAGAAGGAAAGTGAAAGGGAATAAATATTAAAAAAAAAAAAATGGCACACAGGAAGGATCTGTTTAGTGAAAGGCTCCTAAGAAATAAGCAAATAGCTAAGCTAGCAGCAGCAACAGAAGAGATTTTAGTAGTTGTTATGAAGTGGTTGGAAAGTTAAGTAAATAGTGGACTAAAAAACTTTTTAACAGTAGTCCATGTTTACTCAAAAGTATAAACAAGAATGTTGTGGTGTTTGTGGAGTAGAATTGGAGATCTGGTAATCGTCATCGTCAAGAGAACGCGTATGTCTGTCAGCATGCATACTATAGACTCACTATTATATATATATACTCAAATATATCGTGTGTATATATATATATGTAGTGTGTGTATGTGTATAAAACTAACACTCTATCTCTCACTGTCATATACAAACACACACATACACACAAACACACACACAAAAGACAATATGTATGTATATATATATACATATAAGTTACTTAGTAGGGCCTCACCACGTGGTATCTAACCCCAACCAAGTCATTCACCATACACTTATATACATGCATACACACATACAAACACACACAAAATATATTCACTTCTACTTTTGTTCTTATACATCAATAAAACATCCTCAACTGTTGGCAACATTGCTTCTATTGTAATAGTTTCCTTTAAAAATTGGATTAATTTAAATTGAATATTACAAACAATTAATCGTATTTTTATAATACGTACACCAACTATATTATAGGTATATGATTGGTGGTTTTCACTTGCTCTTATTGCAGTAGGAGAAAGTATGAGCGATCAAAATTTTCGTAATTAAAAATTACATCTCTGTTTTGTGATCCCTCTGTAAGTACGAAAAAATGTTTTTTTAGTAAATGATCTTTGTGTATGTGTGTGTGTGTGTGAACAAAATATCGTAGATAGTTGAAACCTGGAATTTCGTTGTAACTATCACCACTACATCTGACTCGAAGGTTTCAATGAAAATCCATCAACCGGAAATGCTTTATTATTGAATGTTTTTTACGATATCACTTTTCATGATTTTTTGGAAAAGCTTTTTCTTTAAAATTTTTGCTTACTAACAGCTACACATATAAAATGTCGTCTCACTTTTATTTGAAAAAATTGTTTTCGATAGGATTGATTTTTATGAAAATATTGCTTGTTTGTTCAGTCTAGACTTTAGATTGTTATAGGGGATTATTGCCCTGCGCCTTATTGTGCCCCCCCGGAGCTTTCTTAGCGCACTGCCGACCTTCGAGCAGTGTTCTCTAGCTATAGAGACAACACTGCCCATCACCGGACAGTAAACTGTAGAGGCTCCTAGGAAGAGAAATTCTAAGGGCATGCTGACTTCGAACCCGGGACCTCCGCGTTGCTAGTCCAGCGTGCTACCACTGAGCTAATCCCTTCCTTCTCGCTTTGTTTCCGCCAATTAACTAGGGACGGAGACCCTAGTTTGTGTACTGTTTATCCTTGTCTGTAAAGGGTTGAGTGTATGTAGTTTAAGTGTATTGAGTACTGTTCTGACGAGTTGCAAGGAGTTCTGAGGTGTGATAATCTGTGGGATCACTTGCGGCTTGTTCAATCTAATTAGCGCTGTATTCTTGACTATAATGTGATCACTTCAAGTACTATTGTAATGGATTACCAGCGGCAGGTCGTGCTTTCAGCAGGCATTATAAGGCAACCCCTTAACTGCTATGACAGCCGCCCGCAAACAACGTCACTCAACACGTTACATAACATATAACGCATCCCCTATATCATAAGCTATTCATTTCATCACCATAAAAGGGGGGTGGAGATCAAGATCCGCCTACCACAATCCCTTGGATAAGATTTTTAGGAAGCCATCAAGAAAATATCTCTGATCACCAACACCCTATCATTTCTCTACCATTGTCTATAACAGCATGGTATCAGTGTACTTTTCTCTTCTACATTTTTCTCTGTTTTAACCTTACAAAAACTCCATTATATTTATTTACATTAATTTATATATATTCCCTAACCCTGGTGGCGCAACAGCCCATGAAGGGTCAAGGCTTGCCAGAGAGCGATTTGAATAGGGGGCGTATGGTAAGCACGCCGCTGTTCCCATGCCGTTTAGTTATGGCCTTCGCTACCTAGGCTGCTACTAACTGTAGCTTCCCACTTTTTCATCACGATGCTTGGTCAACACCGAAAAGTGAGTACGCTAGCCACCTTGACCAACACGTAAGGACAATTTATATATATATATATACGTGTAAAATACTGACTGAACACTAATATATTAACTGAGAAAACACAGAGTGTACTGCAAGGATTTTACGCTGACTGATATAAAAAATAGTAGCGTAAACAGAAATGACAAAGAACTGAACTGGCAGAGTGTCGGTGATGGTGTTGTTTTCTTGATGTCTGTGTGTACAAGACTGAATTGTAGACTGAAAATAGTGTAGCTAGCCCATATATTGATATGCCTCCATAAAATTTCCCTAATTCTCCTTCCAGTTCTCGTGGAGGCATAGGTAGGGGGATCTTGATCTACCCCGTACGGTGGTGTGAATTGAATAGCTCGTTGTAGCGAGATGCTTCAGCCTCATGTGACGTGTTGAGTGACGTAGCTGTTGTGGGCGGATGACTTGGGCGGAGTTCGGGGTTTACCTTATGAGTCCGGCTGCAGGGAAGACACGCCGCCAGCAATCCATGGGTGGTAGCCAACATGACCTCCTCTCTACCCTTAAGTGTAAAGCAACTTAGTACAAAATTTGAAGATTAATGCAAATTTGTCAATTTTATGATTATATTTATTGTAGTAAGACAAAATCGGGTGATGAAAGTTTCCGTATATTTTCAATTTTTTATCATTTCTCTCGTTAAACGACAAAAAGTATTGCATTTATTAAAAAAAGTTAATCACATAAAATATTTAACATACTTCAATTTTTGCTATCCGATCTTCATACAACATTTGAGTTTATTTTTCCATACATATATATGCTTTTATGAGAAGACTACATTAAACGTTGCAATTTATTGTTGCAGTTTTAAAGAAAAATTTGTTAATTAAAATTGTATTAATAAGAGAAAAATCTGTTAGTCTTTCACACCAGATTTATTTCATATTGAAATAACCTCAAAACTTCAAAAATTTCTATAATCGCTTTAATTTCTTTTAAAGCAATAAAAAGAAAATGAAATTATATAAATAAAATCAAATAAAAAACTAGATAGATACTGTATTTTAAAACATACAACTTTATTTTCAGTAGATAGAGATGTAGTTAAATATTTCTCCGCTAGATCACACTCTATTACAGTAAAATTGTTAGATGATAAAAACTGGTTGTTTTTATCTGTAATAAATTAATTTTTTTTTTCTCTTGGGAGTTTTAAATATTAAGGTATTTTGATATTTTGGATCTTGATTAAATTAAACTTTTTATTTTTAAATTTTTTTAAAACAAAAAAAAAATATATATATAGAGAATACAGGCTATTATGTACTTTAAAACATGGCTAACCCCATCGTTTTTCTTTTAATATATTTTTAAATTGATTATGCTTTTGATAAAATAATGAGCTGTATATGTCAAATGTTTTAAAAACTTTAATGTAGGGAATGTTTGGTTGTTTGTTTGTATGTGTGTATGTGTCTCTCTCTCTGTATAATAATAATAATAATAATAGTAGTAATACTATGGTGTGTTGTCTTCGTATTAAAGTATGAGATCTCTCCTGCTGTGATAGACCCACAGCTCCACCACATCGTTGCCTGTCATCAAAGCTACTCGCCTTCACTAAATCAAAACCGGAATTTTTTTATTTATTTTATTCGTTTTTTTATTTCTTTCTTTCTTTTTACATTTTTTTTTTTTTGTTTTTTGTTTTTATCTTCAACAAACCTCATTTTTATTGTTTTTAATATTACATTAATATCCCAACTAGCTTTTTCTTATTTCCTTTCATCCATGGTTACAATCTTTCATGTATGTATATCCATTAATTTTTGAACTACGTTAATGAGATTTCAAAGTTCTTTATTTATTTTTTTTTTGTTGATATAAATGTTATATTTATTTATTTTAATTTTATTATTGAAAGGCAGTTATCAAGCTCGTTTAAAAAGAATCATTGTACTGTGGGCGAAAGTTATGACTATTAATCTTAAACAAATTTGAAGATGTTGAAGTAAACAGTAACAACAACAACTTTCTCTTACAATCCAGTTCTCAAAATTATAAACTGACAAATTTTATAGCTAGTGTACCAAATTTAATGAAATTCTTCAAAAACTGAAAAAAAAAAAAAACTGTTCAGTAAAAATTCACTTCCGGTTAACTAATTTTCTTGAAAACTCGGAATTTTGGCTTTTCTATTTATTTCTAATTAATTTTATTTGGATGATAGAATTTTATAATCAACTATGATAGCACTTTAAAGAAAAACATAACCCCTCTCCCTCACCTAAAAGTGCCCTTAAATGAATTTTCCCAGAGAAATGTTTTTAAATAAAAGTTGTACATCTTTGTATGCGTAGTTAGTTTACGAAGTTTCAAGAAAATCGCGAAAAAGTGAAAAAAAATCATTTAGTAAAGTGGTAAAATAAACGCACTTCCGGTCATCAGATTTTTTTCAAACTCAGAATTTTTAACAACATATTTAATTCTAATTAATATTATTTAGATGACAGAATTGTCTATTAAACTAAAATAGCACTTTAGATGAAAACCTAACCCCACACTTCCCCCAGAAGTACCCTTAAATGAATTTTCCCAGAGAAATGTTTCAAATAAAAGTTGTAGCTCTTTGTATGTGTAGTTGATATACCAATTTTAAAGAAAAACGTCGAAGCCATTTTTGAGAAAATCGCAAAAACTTAAAAAACCCATGTAGTAAAATAGTACTTCCGGTTGAGGAATTTTGACAGATAACGCACTGTCAGATCCCATGATGATACCTAAACGTAATATCAAGTTTCAACTTTCTACGGTTTATCGTTTTTGAGCTATGCTGTTCACATACATACATACATACATACACACAGACCATTTTGTAAAAACCACTTTTTTGGACTCATGCGACTTCAAAACGGATATTCCGGTGAAAATTCTATATCGAAAATTTGACACGATTACAATACTTCCTCTTACTAGGAGTAAGAAAAAAAAAAATTCAGTAAAATGGTACTTCCGGTTCGTAGAGTTTGTCCGAAATTGTCGTGTCTGATACAGCAGCGGTGGTAATGTCTAAACGGAATATATGAAGTTTGAACTTCCTACAACTTTTCGTTTTTTTTTATATATTCTCGCGCACACACACACACACAGACCATTTATTTAGGTATTTAGGGCCTCCCAGAACATGTATTTCCGGTAAAATATCAGTTTCAAAATTCTAGTACGATCATAATACTTCCTTCTTACAACAAGTAAGAGAATGTAAAATTCTGATGGAAACCCTGTTCTTTTCTCTAATTGTTATAAACTTTGTTTAAACTTTGGAATTTTTACTTATATTTAATATTATATAAATATGGTTTCGCCAAATCGCTCTCCTGTTCTTTAAATCTCTATTAATCTTAGTAAATTAAATATATTTTAACAACTAATACATTTATAGCAGTTCTAAGTTACTCTGGAAGATCCTAAGTGATTTTTGTCATAAGCCTCTTTAAGTTATGATTAAAAATGCAATTACACAAAAACTTCCACATTTAACATGATCTAAAATCACCCTTTGTTTAAATTTATCAAATACCTACCACAAATTCTTTCATAAACATTATTATATGAAAAAATTAAATTATTTTTTTTTTAACCTTTCAACAGTGTTGACAATAAAACAAAACAAAACAAAAATTCCCTTCCCATAATATATCTACAAAAAAAAAATAATAATAAAATATACTTTAGCAAATAAAATTTAGTATAGTGAAACAATTTCTTCTTTATTTTATGTTTGTCAGCGGGATAATCCAGAACTTGTAAATCTCCTTTCTTCTAAAATTTATTACCATGTTGTCCTTTCGTGTATATTTGAAATTTATTATGATATGATTATTATATACATATAATGAATATAAACCTTTTTTTTTTATTTTTTATTAAAAATCATTCTATTTAGTGTCATGATCATAATATTAAATCAAGTTTAAAATAATAAATACAGATTTACAAACTTTTCGTTTTATTTTAATAACATTAAAGGTGATAAGGATTATGTTTATTTTATTTATTCGTAATATTACGATTTTTTGAATTCACTTCAGTCTATAAAAAGTAAGGTTTTTTTTTTTATTTAGAAAAATGTTTTTTTATTAAGTGCCATGTTAAAAATGATAAAATAGTGTTGGAATTTTGTTTTAAGATACTAAAAAAAAAAAATTTATCAATGATATCAACGAATATTTTTGTGTATTTTATTAATTTTGATAATATCATTTGTGATTATTTGGTATTTTTTTTTTTTTTGTTGCAATAACTGTATATTTATTTTTAATATTTTTTGTTTTGTTTTGTTTACAGCCATGGCAGTTGGTTTACTGAGCGGAAATACAGATGAACCTCTAATGCTACGTGGTGGATCTGGTACACGTGCCGGTCCTGGCTACAATAGCTATGAAGTTTGGTTCAAAGCAGCAACAATAGCTGTACCAATTTGTGGAGCATTAATACTTCTTATACTGGTCATATTAGCCATTAAAATATTAAAATCAGATCCACAAGCACTTCCGCCTAAATTTAGGTAGGTTATATTTTCTTATTAGTATAGTATACTCCTGAAATTTTTTTATCACCCCCGCCCCCTTAATAAAAATAGGTTTGCCAAATTAGACGCCTCTCTCCCTTTCATTGTTCCCGAGCCTGCTGTTGGCGTGTCTTCTGGCACATGTCTGTCACGCTTCCTCCAGACATGGACAGCTTCACAGCATTCATCCTAATGGATGAGCTCAGTTGGTTTTCGGCAGTCCAAAATGCTCATCGGGGTCCGGACAAGGTCATTAGTGAGACGTTGATGTGTTTTTCACGGAGCGCTCTCAGGCATCTGGTTGGATATCTTACTGGACATCTGGTTTAAGGAGACAACTCTACATAATAGGGCTCATGCCGGATCCAATTTGTAGAGTCTGTGAGACAGAGGAGGAAACATCCAACCATCTTATGACTGATTGCCTGGATTATGAGGAAATTAGGTTTAGTGCCTAAGGTTGAAATAGGATGCCTGTGGAAGAGCTTACGCTATTTCCGCTTAAGGTTATTGTCCGATTTATTCGGACTGTGGTGAATCTTAGATGGATTAGATCTCGGTCTGGATATTTGTTCTAGACCCGGTTTGTTGTTGTTTTTCTTGGGGTAGCTATATGGGCCTAGTGTGGCTTTGGATAGCGTAGGGTTTGGTCCCTCCCCACAGACAAATAATAATAATAGTGAATTTGCTCTAACGATGGATGAAAATCCGAAAGCGCTAAGGAATCTAAGAAATATGCATGCTACGACGGATAAAACACCAAATTATATTTACATTTTTTAATCATATCATGGAGTTATAATAATTAAAAACTATTTTAATTTAATTAACCAGTAAATTATGGGAAAAGTTAGATAATCAGTTACCTAGTTTAAAAAAAAAGAAAAGTTTTTTTTTTATAACAGACATCATTAAAATTTCCACTAACCTAGTTCTCCACTAATTATTCATAATTATATGTATATAATCATCATTATTACCATCCATTTTATTCTCATCTTAAGAATAAGCACTTATTTTCCACATAATTAAATTTAATTATTTCAAAATAAATTTCACTTACTTTCTTTTAATGCTGTTCATAGGAATTATCACAATTTTTTTTACTATTTGCAGATCTAAAGGGGGTAGTGGAACTACTAGTCTGTTGAGCGGAGTTGTAGTTGCACATAATCCTACTGCAGATACTGGATGTGGTGCTTCAAAGAAATTACCATTATTATATCATCAAAATGATTGTTCAAATCTACGTGCTCCTCCTGATTATACTCAACCTCAGGTAAATAATAGTATCAACATTAACAATGTCTAGGTTAGTAGAATTGTTAAAAAGGTTATAAAATGAAGTTTATAACCTACCTAACTCTGTGGGCTATTCGTCATCTACTAAGGGAAGCCAATGATGTGCTAGCAGAAAAAAACAATGTTTTAGACATCAAGACTGTTTTATAGAGGTCAACAAACTGCAGTAATAAAATACTACTTTATAATTATAGATTAATATAATGCACTATTAATAGATTGAATAGAAATTTTGTCTTTTTTTATTTGAAAATATCGAGTGATTTTTTCCTTGTTTATCGTGTCTGACACCAAGGATTTTTGTTCAAAATCCATTTTTTTGTTCAAAATCAATTTTTTTGTTCGCGATTTTCTCTAAAACGGCCCCAACAGTTTTCTTTAAACTTTTTATAAACATTTTTCCGGACAAATTGATTTTCCGAGCGATTCTGAGGGACCAATCAGTTAGGTCGCTACACTCTTTGTTGGTTGTAATAGAGGCCGCTGCCACACAACTCATTCTCAGGTATAATTATATGTATAATCTACTCCATTTTTCTTTTTAAGTGCAAACCCAACTAGACGTTTGTAAAGGTTGCTATGTTAAAAAAAAAATTGATTGATTAAATTATATTAATCCCAGTAAAAGAAAGTAGTGTGAGTGTTTCATGTGTTTTTTAATTTTATTTTTAGTGTCCTTTAAAGTATGGAATGTTTCGACCTGAATCTAGCCTCTTGTTTTGATTTAGAACATCTTCTATGGTCATGGTAGAATGAAAGATTAGGGACAGTTATGAAAGACTCGAATCTATCCTAGGACAAATTAAAGTACAATAATACATATTTACCTGACTTTTTTACTACTGTTGAAAGAGGTCGTAGTATTTTTTCTTAAAAAAAAAAAATCAAAGCATACATAGATAGACTTATAGATAACTTTCTATCGGTTTGATTGAGAATATTAAAGATTTGCATCCCCATGGTATTTCAAACGTGGAGTCCAGCTTGTGTACAAAGGTAAGAAGGAAGAGGGCTCTAATTACGAATGTAAAATCACCGTCTTGCGATTTGTGTTCTGGGTTTAGTATGGGCATGGTTTCATAGTTCCCATAGCATGGGCATCGAAACATGTGTATCACTCTCTTCTCCTACCCTTGGCTGTAACTTCAGAGGCTTCCCATAAACCAAACCCACTAAATAGATTCCGTGTCCCCTTGAGCCAACCGTGAACCCCTTGAGCAAACTATTCACCATTATTTTGCTTAATTCTACGGTTCTGCCTCATTGAGTAGGGGATGGTGGGGCTTGTTGTTACAAATTTCAGTTAACATTTTTTAATTGCTGTATGTTGCACTAAAAATTTATTAATTTGTTGCTCATTTATTTCTATTAATTATATATTTTTTTGAGATTTTTCAAAATGAAGTAACATTTATAAAAAAGATTCAAATACTATTAAAATGTGCATACTGTAACAACGTGCCTTTCGGTGGGGCTTGTTGTTATATGCGGAGGGTAAGTTGTTACAATGTATAACATACATGTTTGGGTGTTTATTTTAAGGAAATAAATCTGAAATAAGTTCAATAAACAAATTATCAGATCTTGATTTTATTAATAATAGCAGCTTGATTATGATCTAAACATGGATTATTACAAACTTAAATGCTTGAACATTCATTCTCTTTGTATTCACTGTCGTTACACATCTCTTAAGTCCGAGTTGCAATTGTGGCAAATATATGTAGAGACATTTTGGTTGGCCCATCTTTTGCCCATTTGCAAACCAATTTTCTCCACCTTTTGACTGCGACCCTGGTTTTAGACATTTCAGGCACAGCTAGTTCGCAGCTTTGGAGACCCAGATTTTCTTTTTGTTATAATTTCCAATTTTCTCATTTTTCTTGTTTTTAGCTTCATTTCTTTTAAAATCTGCCGTGATTTGATTTAAGATATGCAGTGAGGCAAGTTGTTACACAGTAAGAACATGCTCCAACCAAGTGTACAAGTAACCCCACTGATGCTATTTCACTAATTAATCCGTAAACACATAGATCGAAGAATACTAGCGCAACCCTATTGGATTGAAATTATTGTTAAGGATGTATGAATTAACAGCATAAGTATGGAAGCCTTACCTTTATAGTTTTCAGAACACAGCTTTCGGTTTCAATAATAAAATGTAGCTTTCACTACGATATTTCGAGGAAAGTCATACAAAGCCGCCATATGCAACAAAATCTTAGCGAGAACTGGTTACAACAAACAGCACTCGCATATCTCAACCTTGACCACTTAGGAAGAGCTTCTCTCAGCCGATTTTTTTTAAAAATTACACTGTAACAACATGCTTCTGCAACAACAAGCCCCACCCTCCCCTGCTTACTTATAAGAGGGAAGAATTTTTTTCCCTAGCTGACACCATCCTGCAAAGTCTGAAAAGTATTTTTCATACATAATTTAAAGTATTAGCATTACATTTTAGAGATGTCACTAAATTGTTTACTGTTCGAGTCTCTCAGAATGGTTCGACAATCACTCTAACCATTTGATTCTTATGTTAAAAATTTGTTATTGGCCAATAAACGTAACTTCTACATTAATAATCCATTCTTTTAAATAAATATGTTTACAGGTTGATAAAAACGAGGCACATGCAAAATTGAATACAGGATCTGATCTTATAGATCTAGCCAAACCGGGTGGCCATGCTGCGCCAACATGCAACCTGTATCAACCATTATTATCACCAACACAATTATCTGGACAACACCATAATAATCTGTATACAACAGAAAATCATAATACATCATCAGAAGATAAACCATGGATAGATACGGCTGAAGTTGTTGATAAATTAATGCAAGAATATTCTTTAAAATTCCATGAAAGTTATCCTAGTACTAATATTTGTAATAATTATCCAAAATAAAACTGGGAAGAAAAGTAAATTATATATGAAGGTAAAAACACTTTTTATATTTGGCACTTTATTATTGTTTTTGTTTTTTTACTGGAATAGAAATAATTCCCTTAATGTGTGCCTGACTTTAGTCAAAAAAACAAACTTTTTTACTTTTAACTTATAAAAGTAAAAATATGAAGGAACAAAGGCTTTTTAGGGATTATATTTACAATCACCCCATAGTTGTTTATAAAAGCATAAGTATATAAGATTATTTGCCTGCTTCAGTTATAATAAAAAGCTATTTTTTTTTTTAAATTATTAATTATTACTATTATAGAAATGACAACCTATTTGATCGGATATTTGTTTATGTAAATCAATTAGATTTACATTTAAACATTACATTTAAAGTAAAGTTTTAAATTATTAAATTTTTCACAAAATATAATAATGCTTTGAAGCCCCTCCAATGATACTCGTGTATAGGATGTCCTGATTTTAAACTTTTTTTTTAATTTGTAGTACATACATTCTACACAAGCTCTTTAAGAGAATATCTCAATGAAACTAAAAAAAATACTTACCTTCTTTGAATTTTCCAAAATTAATGAACAAGGTTAAAATTTATTTATATCAAAACAAGACAAACCGTTTAACTAAATGAACCTCTATAGATATAACCAAAAAAAAAACTGTTGAAATCATTTTTATTATGGTGTAAATTAAATACTAAATTAAAATTCTTAATAATTCTGAAGTATATTATTAAAAAATTGTTTTAACTTTTTTATCGCGATATTCTTAAAGAGATTAAACGATAACGCTGTGTTGATTTTTTATTTTAACAGTGTTGACTTTTAAAAATCGGGAAATCCCTAAACATAATATAAATTATTTTATCAAATTAAAATTTATTGTGCAGCAAAAGTAGGAAAAGAGCTCAGAATATTTACATGCAGAAAGTATCTTCTTAATAAAATAAAAAATATATATATATATTTTTTTTTTGTCATCGAAATAAATGTTAACAATATTTTCAATAATTTTTGTTTCAAGATCTCATGGTAAAATTGTGCAAAAAGCGCCTATATATATATTTAGTCTTCCAGGCTTGTTCATAACAATTATTATATATTGCCATATATATTGTGTAAATATTAACTTTTTTTTAAATCACTTTTATTTTATAAGTGAGAAAAATTTTATTACAATCTGCCTTCTTCTATTTTGCAAACAGTTTTGAATTACAGAAAATTTTTTGAATTACAAAATCTTAAACCCAGATTTTTATTAATTTATTATTATTATTACAAAAGTTTAGAATTAAAAAAAAAAAAATAATATAAAAAAATAAAAACAAACTCTATTTGTCTGTGATAGAGAAATTAATTATTAAACTATTTTTTTTTTGTCTTTTTTAATCCATAATTTTTTGGGCCAATATTATTTATTTAAAAAAATTTGATATTTTTTTAAAAAAAAGTGATGTTGCTTAAAGATCGCTTCAAAAATAATTATAATATATTTATCTGCATTTTTACAATATCGATTTTTTTTTTTTGTTTTTTTTTTTGCTCTATACATTGTAAATATGTAATTTTTTCAAAAGCATTTTGGATATAGTAAAAGGAGTCTGTTCAAATTTTTAGTCATCGCTTCGCGAATTTCTAGAGATATATACGAATATATATATATGAATAACACAAAAATATAAAAAATCAAAACAGAAATAATTTTTTTTTTTTTTTTAATTACTATATATACATTATAATTTTAATACTTTAGCAGTGGATTATCCAAAAAAAATTCTAATACATTCTTTGTATTTTCTCATCTTTAAAAATGATTCCCTTTCTCTTTTCCTATAATTAATAATAAATTTTGTTTAAAGTTAGGTAATAAATGAATACAGCGAAGCAACCTCAGAACCCAACCATTGTGGTTCCCATTGTTGATAGAAATAAATCTTGCTTCTCGATTTATTTTCTTCAACCTTCTTCTAGTAAGGAATATCTCACTATTGATGATGGGTTAATAATTTTTTCTACTTTGATCTCTATTAGTGCTATATAAAACAATCTTCTTGATTGTAGTTTGAATCATATTCGCAACCTCTTGTTTGCCTCAATGTAGATATGTTCTTCTAAAGAGCAGGTCTCTTATAATACCGTATATTTATAAGTAAAACACTGTCTTCTCTCTATAGACTAACCACATCAGGAATATCTGTGGGTGTCCATTTTAATACCTAACTGATACCCTCAACATTCACACAACATATGTAGGGTCTGTGCAGAGATAGTTGATATGTGTAACACCTTCAAATTAGCTAACCAACAGGCAAATACTAGCTCACACACATTCAAACACTTACACATTCTGTTGTTTACAAAAGTCTACATTTTATTTAGACGGACTTTGATCTTCTTTGATCGTAAAATTGTTTCCACTTTTTTTACCTATAATTTCGAAATTGTTACAGTTACCTTATTTTTTTCGTCTACACAATTTATTCGCCAACCTATTTGCCAGATATCTGACGACATTTCACTAAATAGTCTCATGCACAGGCTTGCATTTCAGTACAACATTCTAATAGGCGTGCAACAATCTAAGTCTTTCTAAGTAGGCCGCCTGGTTCTTTTATCGGATTTAAATTTAACATTATTCATACTTATATTAGAAACATATTTTTTTTTTTCACAAGTTTGTTTTGTTATTATAGTTTTATTGAACATCACAACAATAAACCAAAACCTCTGTAACATTCAAGAAATCCATATAAAAAGCTATCTTGATGCAAAACCACACTGATTCTCTAATCATTTCTACCCCTTTAGCCAGGCTCTCAAATGTTGCAGAATTATATCTGGATGGTTTTTTCTTTAATGCGGTGTAGGATATAGAATAGATATCAATGTTTTTATTGGATCTCTAACTGCGAACTGTAGAGGTTGGATTTTGACGGACTTTGAAATCTCTAATGGATTTTGAATTCTCTAATAGAGTTTTTAAACCAATTGTTTTGTAGGCTTCTTAAAAATGGCTAGTTGTTCTTTGAAAACTTATTGTATGCATAATACAACTGTCATATAACAGATATACTGTTTGAATTTTTTTTTGAGAGGCCATCTATTTGGTAAAAACGAAACGATCGTTTTCTCATAATAAGAAAAGGTATGAATATTTTGAGTTGGGTAGCGTCAAACGGTTTTGAATTTTTTTTTTTTTTTTAAAAGTATGTCTATCTCCAACAATTAGAATATAATTTTTTTCGCTCAAGATATATCTGTACTTCAATTTATTTAACATCATAGAATCAATTCCTGTCATTCGTTCGGTTTTATTATTCTTGTGAAAGGGATAAAAAAAAAAAAGTGGTTATTTTAATCGCTTTGATTTTTATAGGTCTATTGTTTATTTGCACAGTCATTATCTCTCAGAAAATGCGAAGTATTTGACCAAAACTATGACGTACTTTTTAAACAAATAATGTTTGTACACGATTCAAAGCTTATTAAAATGATATATTTACCATAAATGTCAGGATATTAAACAAAAATAATTATTATTAAATTTTCGATCTGAAAAATATTTTTTAGAAAAAAATTTAAAAATTAAAAAAATCTCTTTTTTTTAATTTCTATTTTTTGTAAAAAGATAAAAATAGAAGAATTGATTTCTTCAAATTATCTGAGCTAGTCAGGGTAGTTTCGTTTCTTTTTATTTGTAAATATTATATAAACTGAAGGCTGAACTGATAATGTTAAATAATAAAATCAATTTTTAAAAAATCTGTTATTAGACTATTATTTTATAGATCATTTTTTTTTTTTACCATATATTTGTTAAATGTATGGGGGAATTATTTCTTGATTACATTATCAGTTTAGTCAAATTCTATTATTTTTTTTGTTTGTTTATTTTTGTATATTTTTCTAAAAAAACCCACCATTAGCTGTTTTATTTTTTTAGGTTATTTAGTGTTTATAATCAATCACCTGTTTATAACCTCCTCATATGAGGATTTTATTTTATTCATCACTTTGCACTGCTACTTATATAATGTTTAAAAGTGATATTTTTACTGATGTTTATATGTATATAATAAAATTGTACACTTTTTTTTTTATGTAATATATCCTATTTTTGTAAAATATATATATATACATATTATAAATAATTAAAAAGACTGTACTTATATAAAGAATGTTTAAAACACTGTTTATATGATATAAAGAATGTAATTAATTGATAACTTTATTTTTTTTTGGTGCCTCATATTGGCTGAATTTGTAAAAATTATTTAAAGTAAAAAAAAAAAAAAATGACTGCCTTAATTATTTTGATATAAACAGTAGCTTGGATTTAAACAAAACAAAAAAAAAATTATTGTACCAATTTTGTAATAAAGGCAAACGTGATAGCACATTGTTAAAATTATGTGCCAATTTGTTTATTATCAATGATAATAAAAAATTATTATTTCAAAGGGATAACTGTTTTTTATTTACACTTTTCTACCTTCAAATTAAATTATGTTTAAACAAAGGTCAGGTAAAGCAGGTATTGAGTTAGATTCCTGTTCTCGCTCCTTGGATTTTATATTTTAATAAATATAATTCATATAATATCAAAATATTATTATTCTACTCTCCATTCTTTATTGACTTTCTTTTAAGCGGCCTCTACACGGTCAATAATATTGACAATACTTTAGAGTATTGACAATAATATTGACCATGTAAGGTGAAAAAATTGTATTGATGATCGGTATTGACAAGAGTATTGATGAAATTAAGATTTTCTGATTTTCATGTATCAATATTGAGAATTGGAGGGGATATTGACAATATTATTGACCGTGTTAGGGGCGGCGCCAATATTTCCATCAATACTCAGTTCAATAGTTTGATACAACGTTGAAACTAACCTGTACAAAATAAAAGCGATACTATTATAATAGTTTAAAGGACTTTATGAGTAGTGCCAAACGCCAAAATAATGGCTACGCAAGCTTTTGTACGATTATTCATTTTTTAAGGTAAAAAAAGCCAACAAAATAACGATTACAAACACGTAAATTCACTCTCCTAGTGGCAGAAGTAGTAACTAATGAGCACAGTTATTGACAAAAGTATTGACAATAACATTGATCGTGTAAGGTAATGAAATATTGAAACTGGTTAGCACGAGTATTGATGGTTAATATTGTCAATACTGATATTGACAATATTATTGACCGTGTAGAGGCCGCTTTCTCCTCGTATTGTATATGTGTGTGAACAAATGAAAATTGCAGGAAGCTCCATCTTGTATGCTGTTTATAGGTAATACCACCGCATCTGACACGAACGTATCGGGCAAAATCCATCAACCCGAGAATGTACAGCTTTATAAAGATTGTTTTTTTTTTTTTAATTTTCCCTAAAAAGCTGTGTCGATTTTCTTAACTTAACATGATAACTGCATAGATATAAAATCCATCTCATTTTTATTTGTAACATCTTCAAACAAATTGATTTTTGTTAGTTCTATGGAATTTGTGGCGTAAAATTACAAAAATGTTATTTGGTTTGTTTCAGCAATTCGATATAAGATTTATTTTTAAAACTAAAAATTAATTCGTGTTAGTAAGCCCATTTTAATAAAACTACTCACTAATTTTAAGTTAAATTTCGCGAAAGAATTTTGAACTTTATGATTTGATAAATGTGAGTTAATTTTTATCGATATTTTTAAAAATTCAAAGTAAAAATTAATCGTTAACATTTTTCTTATTTCGACAAAAATTAATTATTACCCCTTTGAGAGATTTGTGTTTTATTCATTATTACCCCTGTGATTTTTTTTATTATTTCTCAAAAAAAATAGAAATCGTGCCTGATAATCGGTATGTTTTACTATTGGTCTTTTGCTAATACGCGATTGTAAACAAACACAAGTTAAATTCATATTCAATAAAATTCAAATTGAATACCACTGGTACAGACTATCGTCTACATAGGTATACAGAGCGGGTAATTAAATTCTTCTTAAGTTTATTTTATTTAGTTTTAGTTAATTATGTATTGTCGAATAATAGGTATTTATTTTTAGAGAAACGAAAGGATGTTATTTAATTTTCCCATGGAGAAGAAAAAAAACATGGGAATTTGATTTTGTAAATTCATTATAAATTTTTAATTTGAATTTTTCCATATAAAAAACAGAATTTTTTCTTTTTAATGTTCAAAAAATTTTAAAAATATAAATAATATTTGGTGCAGATACATGTAAGTATTTTTCCATCTAAATTTTCCATTATTCCAACTCTTTTTGATTGTTAAAAGTTTTCAAAGAAAAATTAGGCAAAAACGTATTAACTGGAAAATCTCATTTGACTCAGCATGTAAAATTGCTGTAAGATAAGTCATTTCGACGGTCAATAATTTCGTTTCTTTGTCAATAAATGAAATTGAGTTTTATTTTTGAGAGAAATATTTTTCCGCTTATGGTATAACAGTTATTTATTTATCTGATAGATTTATTTTGTCTCAAAAATAACCCTCATGGTAACCCTCATTGATAGAGTTTAAGAAGAAAATAAAAGCCCAATCTTAATATAAATCAAAAAATGATTTCGGTAATTATTTACAAGCGTGCCCCAAGATGGACTACAACTAGCTACAGTAACCTGCTCACATAAACAATCACATATAAACCCTGTTATTTAATATTTATCACTGAATTCAAGTTATTTTAAATGACATATTAATTAGCCAGTGTTCGATAATTCAAACCTACAAGTTCTTGGGACACTGTTTGAAATTAAAACTCTGTGTTTCGTAGTTTTTACTTATATTTAGTCTGATATTTTTTAAAATGAATGAAAATGTGAAATAAATAAAGAAATGTGAATGAATAAATAAATCAGAAAGAAATGTGAGTGTAATAAGATTGGGAGTGAGCAAGTTACTGTAGCTAGTTGTCGTCCATCTTGGGGACACGGTTGTAAATAATTACCATGATTTCTTAAGACAAAAAATAAAAATCTAAGTCATGATACAATTTTTGCAAAATATAAAAAAAAATTTTGATTTCAATCCTGGGTTTGTTCATCGCTGGTGCTATCTACTGGACTCTAATGTAATCACACTTCTAAGGCGTGTCTGTTCAGGGACTTTACCATTAATATTTGAAGTGTAAAAGAATTTTGTCATTTATAATTATTATGTATGCAGTATATTGTATTCACAAACTCAATTTTATTTATTGTTTTATAAAAATTACAATTTTTATAGTAAGAGTTTAGTAAACAGAATATTCAAAAAACAGTATATTAAATTCAGGAGAATTATCCATTACAAAGCGCGCTTTTAAGTTTCTGGCCCGAATTCATATTTTATATCTCTTAATTATTATTATTATTTTTCTAGGAAACTTATCGCTTTCCAGACGAATCTGAGAAATTACTCTCCCATATTTTATTGGAGCGTTCACCAAAAGATAAAAAAGACTGCTTACTGTATTGTATACTGATTATGCAATAAGATTAAGACGTGTGAATGTTTCAAATGATTTTTGAATTAACATTTGAAATGGTTTTTAACCCACATAATTATTAATAAGAAATTTTAATAAAATTGGAAATTTATATACCAATGCTAAATTTTAAAGTTCAACGGTAGAGCTTGTTCGTTGTTGTGAGCAGTTATCCTTAATTCATTATTATAATTTATTTGGTTAACATTTTTCTCTTCGATGCAATTTTGTAGAATAGTGTTTTTTTGGAAAGGGGTCGGGTCTGTGATGCAGGTAGCATTTGGTGAACTGATGACATTTGTAAAGGCAATTTGAAAAAAATTTACGTGGGGTTGCTGGAGAAACTCACTGTCATTTTTTTGCTATTTTGAGTTAATGATTGTTATCAAATCTTCAAGGCATAGGCTACAATCTGGAACAACTCATTAAGTAATTTTCTCAAATTGAAAGCAATAATCGCCATTTTTGTGAAACTCATTAAGTCATTTACGACTTTTAAATATCAGGAATAACTCGCTAAGTCTTAGTGAATTTGTCATAGGTTTTTGTGTTCGAGGACCATCTACTAATAAGTCAAAGCAAATGACTTAGTGAATTTTCGTAGGTAGTATCAGTTCTATCCGCGAAAATCGATTCATTAACTACGATTGAGCTTGTTTAAGCGTGTGTTTGGAAATGCATAAAGACAACAGTGTGGATAATGAAACTGGTGATGATGTTATTACTGTGCAGATTATTTACATAATTCTTTCAATTTCCTATGGTTTGACATTCATCATTTGCACCCATGACAACTGTTTGAGATCTCTTATAGCTTATAATTTTTACTTGAATAAGCATTATAATTGCAGTTTTGTATTTAGTAAGCAAGAACCTAAGAATATAGGTATTTATTAGTTAATTTCAATTTCTGCTGTTTCCTTTCTTTTCTACTTATAGCAGAAATAAAACAATTATAATATAACAATTAACTATTTCAGTTAATATTTTATAAAAAGTGAAGATACTATTTTTATGATGTGATAGGAGTATCCTAAATATGTAAGAAATTTAATAGGCACTATATTCAATAAAAAAATATAAATGTCCACTTGGAAGCTTGATGTGTTATAATAATCTTAAATTCATTGTCTTATCACTTTCATCATATTAATCACTCTGTCCCATAATAAATGTCCAGTATTACAGTAATTTCTTATTTATATTGAAACAATACTTGTCTATTATGAGACAGAAAGAGTATTTTTATTTTCCGTCCAATAAATCAATGAATAATCAAATAATGAGCACATCTGAAAGCTCATTATGTCGTAATTTTGTACCAGCAATGATGAGTTAACTTCCAGTGAAAACACACTAAGTCACTATTACTTCACTAATAATAATTAAAAATTTTTTTCTACACAAATTTAATTACGAGGATTATTGGTAATCATGTTCATAACAATTCTGGAATTTTTTGTTAGAACTGAACATAAACATTCCTATATATATATATATATACCAAAAACCAAAAGTTCAGATTCCTGCAAAACAAAACTCCATTTTCTTAGGTTTCTTATATTCTGACTTAATGAGTTCCTCCAGCAACCCCACGGGACGTCGGTATGCCTGCAGATATTATAATATAAGAACATATTAAGCTTTTTGTACCTACCTTACCAACTGGACATGCAAACACTAAATCACACAATCAGTAAATGTATCAGTGTTTATCTTAATCTTAAATGAAATAACAGCGTGATTCAATATCGCTACAAGTGCCGACTTGAATTTTCATTGATCTTGATATGATAAAAGATTAGACAGAGCGTATTTCGTGACTCTTAACGATCTAGTTAAGAAGAAGACTCTGAAATAAAGGAATGGACCTACCTATCTATCCCAGGTACATATCCAAAACATAATTTAGGAGCTACGTTCCGAAGACTGAGAGCAGTTTTTTATTTTTTATATGAACAAATATTAAAGCTAAATTAGGATGATCTGTTGAAGCTAAGTTAGGAGATTCATTTACTGGCTCCTGATCTGTTAATGCTGCTGATACTCTGAACTGAACTTTTGATACAAAAGAAACAATCTCATTTCATGATCACTGGACAAAATGTTGCCACAAGATGTATTACACGCAAAGGTCTATCACAAATGAAAATTAAATTTAAATAGACTGACAAAAACTAGCGCAGTACAATTCAACAAATAAAATAACAAAAATCTTATAAGTATTCATATGTTGGATGTCTTTCTCGTCATCTTCTCCCCTAAAACTCTGCTTTGTCGGATGCAGCCATTGCTTTCAATATAGATTGTACGTGTGCAATAGAATAACTTCAAGGATAATTGAATAAGATTAATAAAAAATCTTTAATTAAAATGTTATATTGCTAAATAAGCCACTATAAATCATAAATTTATTTTTTATTTTTTTAATTAAAGGAAATCTAATAGGCACATAATGCAACGCAGACATAGTAAAACATAAATATATCGGCTAACTTTTTCACATTTATTGGACAAATTTTGCAGCTTTCAAAGCTTTATTAAATTAAAATAAAAACAATATTCAAATAAATTATTTATTTCTAACAGAAAATTAAATTATGAATTATTACATGAAGAAAATGTTGAAAAAATTGTTTATAAACAAATATTGTTAAGTATAAGAGAAAAAGTAAGTAACATCAATTTAGTTCATTAAAAAAAAAAAAAAAATTATAAATTTATAACATATTTTATGTAATTTAAATGAACACCTCTGCAAGTGTAACTATGTTGAGATCAAACATTCAATTAAGAATACCTATTGGAATTATAGGTAGCAACTTATAAAATACAAAACTGCCAAACAATATGTTAAGTTTTATTCCTACAAAGAAGAATAAATAACTTTTCTCCTACATAAACCTTTTCAATCAGTCAATTCGTAATTTTAATACGAATTATAAAATAAAATTAAAAAAAAAAAAAAAATACCCAAATATAAATTTTGCAAACAATTAAGATAAGTATTTATAATCAATCATTTCTTTTAATAGGTTGATCAGCGCAAAAATAAAAGTTAAATTAAATAGCAATGTTAATAATAATAAAGGGGAAAAATATAAGAAAACTTGAACATATCCAAAATAAAAATTAATACGAACAAACTTTGAAATTATGGATGGACATATAATAATAATAATATGTGGCTATATTCTTTCATATAAATATAAATAACCAAGATTTTTTGGTGGCTGTTCTGAATAGGCAACTTTTTCATCATTATAAATGGTCCATTGTCCTTGTTTCAATATATGACATACATAATGGCCAACCATAGATGAGGTACCCATGTGTGAGATAAAACCAATTAGACGATATTCTGAAACAATATAGAAATTATGTTTTTATTTCTTAGAATAGTGAAACCTCTTTATGCGTTTCAAATTCTCGAAACCAACTGTGGACTTGCTTCCTATATAAAGCAATTTTATTTTGTTATTGAGGCATTTAAGGCAGAAACAGAGTTAAGAAATATACAAATGCAATCAAAAATTATATCGAGGCATTTAAGGCAGAAACAGAGTTAAGAAATATACAAATGCAATCAAAAATTTATACGATAAAATATATATCATATTTGAAATTAAGAATATGTTCTTAAAATAATCGCCGATGATCTGAAAAAACTACATATTAGCCTAAATTAAGGAGACAGGATTAGCCGTCTCTAGCATAATGAAAACGGTAAAAAAAAAAAATGTAAATATAAAGGCATTTAAATATTTAGACGCCACTTTTCACATCATAGAGAGAATGACAAGAGAAATAAAAAAAAAGAAAATGGCCGCTGTTGGAAATGAAATTTTGCTTTGAAAACACTGAACTCCAAAAATGAAGGATTTTAAACAGTTGAAGAGGATTTGCTACGACGATCTAGAGAAGGTAAAAAAAAAAAAAAAAAAAATTTAAGAACAATTTGCGATCAAAACTCAAAAATGTTGCGTAAAAAGCAAAACTTGACATTATCTTCCTCAGTTCTCTCTAAGCAACTTTCAGGGTTCTCCAATTGAGGAACATGAAATTTTCCTTTCTCAAAAATTTGGAGTGAAACCTCTTTATGCGTTTCAAATTCTCGAAACCAACTGTGGACTTGCTTCCTATATAAAGCAATTTTATTTTGTTATCGAGGCATTTAAGGCAGAAACAGAGTTAAGAAATATACAAATGCAATCAAAAATTATATACGAGGTAGACGAATGTTTCAGGGTACATACTAAACATGATTAGAAAGCAAATAGTTAGAAGTATGTATGAAATTCGATCCAATGAGAATGAAAACAATGCTGAATTTTATAGCATTGAGAGAAAGTATTAAGACTGTAGGAAGGGTAGAATAAGGGTGACAGGATGATGCAGATGATGGTGTAAGGAAATTAGGAACAACAAGTTGAGCGCAATGTTTGGAATAGTTTGAGAAACTTGAGCGTGTACATTTAATGGACCTGATGAAATATCACAGTTGGAATTCTCCTTGATATCAAACACAAAATGATCAGGTAAACAAGTTATTTTAAACTTATAAGTTTTCTAATTTATAAGAAAGCAAATTAAAACTCAGTGTTCATTAGCCTTAAAAATAAAATCCAAACAATGCCGTTGAACCCTTCTGGATTGGAACCCGCCAGTAGATTGTTGTAGGGGATTATTGCACTGCGACCTGAAAGATCTATTGTGCGCCCCGGAGCCTTCTCCAATGCACAGCCGGCCTCCAAGCAGTGTTCTCTAGCTACAGACAACACTGCCCATCACCGGACAGCGAGTTGTAGAGGCTCCTAGGAAGAGAAAATCTAAGGGCAGCATGTTGGATTCGAACCGGGGACCTTCGCGTTGCTAGTCCAGCGCGCTACCACTGAAGTAATCCCTTCCTTCTCCTTTGGCTTTCGCCAATTAACTAGGGACGGAGACCCTAGTTTGTGTACTGTGTTTGTCCTTGTCTGTAAAGTGTAGAGTGTATGTAGTTTAAGTGTATTGTGTACTGTTCTGACGAAGTGCATAGAGTACTGAGCTGTGGTAACCCGTGGGGTCGCTACTCCTCAGTAACTGCATACAACAGATAACCCTTGCGGGCAAACCCGCCAATGGCATAAACTAAAACTTCTCCCATCTATTAAAGTAATTTCAGGCTTTTTAGCTTCTATTTAACCAAAAACAATAGAAGAATAGTCGCAATCTTTATTTAGTATAAAGTTGTTAACACACAAAAAGCCTAATTAAAACTGTTGGTACAAAATAAATTACTACAAATTCATTAAGTAGGCGCCATATAGGTTATATTCTCCGAATTCCGAGCAAATTGTTTGACATTCCCCCTACCTTTGACACTGGCTGCCAAGGCCATAGCCATGGATATTGTGGTAAAATAATCGTGTTAAAATTGAATTTGTTATCTCTTTTAACATCCTAAATCTAAAACATGATAATTAGAAATATAACTTCAAAACTAAGAAAATTTAAGCTGGTAGTGGCATGACCCTTTATATTTTATTAATACTGGCCACGTTCAATACTCTTCAATGATTTTTTTTTTTTACATATTTAAATTAATTTTTTCTAATCTATATATATAAAAATTCAGCATCCGTATGTTTGTGGCCGCAAAACTCGAAAAGTAGTCGATGGATTGACTTGAAATTTTTAGACAACGTCACATTTCTATATAAGAGTGTTTATATATACTTTTTACTCCGAAGTTTCCACGGAAAAGGGAACTTCTCCGAGCGTTTCGCGTGGTTGGCATAAACAGACAAACTCAGACGCGTTGCGATGGTGGCTCACTCTCTGAACCTCTTTCTCAACTACTTATAAGTAGTTGTTGTGGTGGTTGGTTCCGCAGAGCTGGAAAGCATCAGAGACATTTTCAGCCTGCTTCATTATACTCATACCTCTAGTCCGATGTTCCCACGGAAACGGGAAATTCCGAGCTAAAATCCGTTCAAACGGCCATATTGCGTTATAGCACTTGCTTCTTCAGATATTGCTGCTACGTTGATGGAAGGAAATAGAATAGCGCATTCAGCTCTTAAACTGTCATGAGTTAAACATGCACTTCACAGAAAACCCAACATGTAACATTTCTAAAACATCAGGAATGGGAAAGGTTCTTCGGACGTGCAAAATCATTGTATGGGGTAAGTGTACAATGGCTTATAAGAAGTCATTGGAAGCATTAGACCATACATTGAAAGACTTGCGAAATAATCAGGTTCCATTTGGTGGAGCTTTGGTGTTACTAGCCGGTGACTTCAGGCAAACGCTTCCAGTGATACCTCGCTCAACACCAGCTGATGAATTGCAAGCCTGTTTGAAATATTCAACTCTTTGGAGCACAGTAAAAAAAAAAAATCATTTAACAACCAATAAGAGAGTTCAACTTCAAAACGATCCAACAGCTGCCATATTTTCAAGACAATTACTCGAACTCTGTAACGGCACTGCTCCTACAAATCCGGAAACGGGAAAAATCACCTTCCCATCTAATTTCTGCAACATTGTACATCCAAAAGAAGAATTAGTAGACAGGGTATTCCAAAGCATCGAAACAAATTATCAGAATCACGCATGGTTAAGCCTAAAAATCAGACTGAGCCACAGCAAAGCGTGGTCGGGTTAGCTAGTACTGTATAATTAACTAGACTGTGTAACGATCTTATCCAAAAATACATTTCGTTGTATGTCATGTTTGGAACTCAGCATTATAACATATACTTAGTACAATGGATTGATTGTTCGTAACAATATTCCTAATTCGGTTTACTGTTCAATAAAAATTCCTTCATAGTAACTTTTCTTTCTGTGAAAAACAGAATGAAGAAGCTACTAAAATGTTTGTTTGCTATATCTAGTTAATATGATGAAATGTATGCAATCTAATTTAGAGGAAGACTTTCAAATATTTCAAATTCTACTTCGTTTTTTGTTAGAGATAGAAAGAAAAATGGAAAAAAAATACAACAAATCCGTAACAGATTTCTAAATTGTAAGTATGCCTAATATAAACTATACAAATAATTACGAAATAATTAGAAAATAATATTATCTTACTTGAACTTCCATCATCAAATTTTTCTTGAGAGGCTTCAATATTTTCTGAATTAACAAAATAATTTTCACTTTGTTTCTCTTCTTCATCTAATTCATTTGCATGAGAAAATATCCAATCTGCGGCTCTTTCCACATTATTATCTGTTGCTTTTAAAGCTTTTGTAGCTTGTGGTATGGAAAATCCCATACTGGTTATAATTGATAATGCCTCTTCATTTGGTACAAATTTGGCTAAAATATTAAGTATATAATATTATTATAATTGATATTAATCTAATTAATATAATTTAATTTTCATACAAACAAAATTTACCCAGTGAATTTGATGATAGCTCAGTTCCAGGTGGTACAAAAGGTTCAGCAAAATCAGCATCAGCAATATGTTCCATTAACCAATTGCTAGCCTCTTCAAGTCCACGACCATTTGTAAAATAAATAGCTTTTTTAGCAGCATCTACTGGAAAACCTTGATCTACTAATGGTGTTAAAAGCTCTGGCGGAAATTGTGGTTGTGGTACAGGTGTGGCCAATTCAGGTAAAGCTTCTTCTCCTGGTTGTAAGCCACTACCACGTAACATGCCTAAATCTAATTCATCCGGCATATCTACTGACACATCTAATTTAACTGAAGTCCATCCTTCACATAATGTAAATTTTTTCAAATGAATCAAGAGATATGCTGGAAAACTGGACAAACGAGTGGTCCTGAAAAAAAAAAAAATTAAAAATAATTATATCATTTTTTTTTTTTAAATATCTCTCGTGAACAAATCACACGACTATCTTTTCTTGCATTTCTCACAACATTAACTGATAAATTTTCATCAGAGTTTGAAACATTATATTTGATTACCTTTATCCTATATATTTTATTACCTTTACCTTTATATTTTATTACCTATATAAATGTATAGTGTTAAACTAGTTTAAATCGCGGGACATTTTCATTCAATTTCAACAAACATCATGGCCTAAACGCATATAATGTAAATGTTAATCAAAATTATTTGGAACTTCTATTATCCGAAATTGCAGAAAAAGAATTTTCTCCTCTATCATTTACGTCCACTATTTCAAATTTAAATGAACCTTCCGACTTTAAAATTCACCTATGACATTTAAATTTTACAATTCTTGTTTATATTTTATTGATTTTAAAATATCTTTCTATTTTTCATTTTTAACAATCAGATTCTCTTAAATTAACTAAGAATGTGAAATCTCTGCAAATTTTTTTTACAAAGTTACAAATTTTTGGAATTATATTCCGATGCTTGCTGTTCTCTGGTTTATTTATGAAGATAGGGAAACTGTTTCTTTTCTTTGAGCAAAAGATGGAAAATTTGTTTACAATGTCTTTATATCTCAAGTTAGTTATTAGAAAATAACTTATTCTACTTATTCGACAATGGTAAGTATATTTTTCAATACAGACTTTCTCTTACTCCTAGTCAGAGGAAGTATTGCAATCGTGTCAAATTTTCGATATTGAGTTTTCACCGGAAATATCCGTTTTGAGGTACCCTGAGTCCAAAAAAGTGGTTTTTAGAAAATGGTCTGTGTGTGAGTGTGTGTGTGTGGTGTGTGTATGTAGTGTATGTGAACAGCATAGCTCAAAAATGAAAAACCGAAGAAAGTTGAACGTTGATATTCCGTTTAGGAATCACCATGGGATCTGACACTAGTTATCTGTCAAAATTCCTCAACCGGAAGTACCACTTTACTAGTTGGATTTTTTACTTTTTTGCGATTTTCTCAAAAATGGCTCCGACGATTTTCTTTAAACTTGAAATATCAACCACATATTCAAAGAGCTACAACTTTTATTTGAAACATTTCTCCGGGAAAATGCAATGAAGGGCACTTTTGGGGGAGGGGTGGAGTTAGGTTTCCATGTAAAGTGCTATTTCAGTTTATTAGACAGTTCTGTCATCTAAATAATGTTAATTAGAATTAAATATGTTGTTGAAATTCCGAGTTTGAAAAAAATTGGATAACCGGAAGTGCGTTTACTTTACCACTTTATTAAATGATTTATTCTCTTTTTCGCAATTTTCTCAAAAATGGCTTCGACGATTTTTTTGAAACTTCATATATAAATTAAACATGCAAAGATCTACATCTTTTATTTAAAACATTTCTTTGGGAAAATTCTTATAAGGGCACTTTTAGGGAAGGGGTGGGGTTATGTTTTTCTCTAAAGTGCTATCATAGCATTCAATCATCCAAACATAATTAATTAGAAATAAATAGATGGCTGAAATTCAGTTTCAAGAAAATTAGTAAACCGGAAGGGCGCTTTTACTGAACAGGTTTTTCAGTTTTAGACGAATTTCATTCAAATTTGGTATACAAACTATGAAATTTGTCAATTTTAATTTTGAGAACTGGAGTAAGAGAAAGTTGTGTGAATGTTTCACACCAGATTTTTTTTTTTTTTTACGGGTTTTAAGAATTCTGGGCACATTTTTACTTCTATTATTTATTTATTATCGTAGAAGTCGTGATATCGATTTGATACAACCCTGGTAAAACCTTATTTTTCTCTTTTTGAATAAATTATAATCATAGAATATACTTATGCATTTAAATATTAATAAATAAAACCGAAACTTAAAGAATCAAAGCCACCATAGGCAATATTTGTTGGGGTTTGTAAAGTTAGCACGCTACGGTACCATCGCTTTTGTTCCGATCTTTGGTACTGCATCTTCTCACATTTTCTCTCAATTCTGACTCAACACCGTTTGAGATGTCACGGGAATCGAATTCTGGCTTCTCGCACAAAGAAACCATGCTGGGGGTTTTTGTTTTGTTTTTATGCAAAATCCATATAATTGGATTTGATGCATATTTCGTAATAGGAAGTTCAGTCAAGGCATGGTAACTTACAGTCAATCACAATTTTTTTTTCCAGCTCTACAGACCTTGTAGGACCCTGACTTGCATGGTATTTTTCCTCCAGTCCTCTCTCTTTGCCTTGTACCTCCATCGTGCTATCCATCTTGGCAATATCCACTTCCACTTCCTCAATCTAACTTCTCCTCGGTCTACCGAACTTTCTTCTTCCTTCGAGTTTATTTCTGTATAACTTACTTGTAATCCTATCCCTACCCATGCGCTCCACACCACATAGCCTGGCCAGTCAAATCTTTTCCCTTAAATTTCAGCTACTAGTCTGACGACCGCGTACAGCTCACTGAGCTTCCTGTTTTTCCTTACGTTAGCAACTCCAGCTTAAAGCCAAATATTTCCCTTATAATTTGGGAAATCTTCGTTTCCCAAACTCTAAGCATATTACTATCGTTGCGGCAGTAGCCATGTCTCTGATCCATAAATAACAAACTTTATAGATACGGAGTACGCTCTTGTGTGTGAAATGGACTTGGATTTCACAATCCGGCTCAACGCAAAGAAGCATCTGCTACCTGCAACTAATCTCTCTTGAATTTCACTGTTAACTTCCCACTGTTTTGTGAATATGGCACCCAAATATTTAAATTGTTTTAAACATTTTCAACATTTTTATATAACTTTATTATAATTTATATAACCATCTTCTTAGCTTTATTGCAGTTTAATCGCAAAACAAACTTTGATTTTTTTTTCTAACTGCTCATAACTCTCTTCCAAAGCTCTAAAAGTCCTTCTAATTAGAATCCGCATACGCCAAATACTGAATGGATCGTTCAAAAATCGTACCATTCGGGTTTACCGGGATGCTTCTTACTTACCTGCAGTCTGATGTTTGTTAAACAGTTTTGAGCAGCCACTATCACTGTTAGTCAACAAAATTACAAACGCAAGGGATTTTTAAAACTTAATTTTCATTTAAGTATATAGAAACTACGGTAGCAGCTACAATTATCATTTATTTTTAAATTTTAGCTAGTAAAACAAAAAGTAACCCATAATTTTCGTTAGGATGCAAGACTAATTATGCAAAATTTCATCTTATTCAAATAATAAAATCGGCTATTTAAAAAAAAATAGCAACGAATTAATCATACAAATGCATTGTTAAGGAAATGATGTTAATAATACTATAGAATTACTAACTTCTTGGCCGTAGTTTTCCCTCCAATTGCCGATGAATAAAATTGCTCAATAATTTCTTCCTGAGTGAATGCCTCAAGGCAAGCAGCTATTGGTATATGAGGTCTGACTACTTCTTCATTATTCAAGTTCCTGTTGTCTGTACTGTTACGTCGTGCTTCATAGGCTGCTACCGCATTTTTATTAGTGGCAGCATGAAGTGGAATCGGCAGTGGTAAACAGTATTCAACTCGATGAGTATATTTCACCTAATGCACACAACTTCATTGTACTCACAATTACCTACAAATTTAACCCACTAATATAAATAATAATAAATAAAGAATGTATATTTTTATTTCTGAATAAAAACTATAAAAGCTTCAAGCTTCTTTGTTTCCACATAGGCTGGAGGTCTGGCATTTTAGATTCACGAAAGAGATGAGCGACGTCTGTTTATGATTATGTCTAATTCATAACTCTGTCGCTATACTAAATAACCATAATTTTGTAATACCACATATTTGGCCGACAATCTGGCAATGAAAGGGGATATACCAACCTTAATCCATTTCGGGTCATGAAATTTTTTAAAGAGACTTGAAAGGGGAGTCTTTTGATGTGAGGGGAACAGATCTTTCAGGTCGCAAGATTCCACATCTCCTCTTAAAAGGCAAAAAGCTGTAGAATCGATCACGCAACAATCATCTTCGAAAATTTGACAATACTTTCTCTAACTAGAGAGAAGACTGTCCGGAGGCCGGCAGTGCTTTGAGAAGGCTCCGGGCGCCAATGACCATTAATGTTGACGCGCCTCAAATTAAAAAAATAATAATAATGAGTATTATTATGACGATGTATTTCCTATAAATTATGATATTTTAAATCATCTTTTGTAAAATACATTAAATTTTAAAGATATTTAACGAATTGATTAGCATGCTGTGTTTAGAAATAACTCAATATAATTGACCAGCCATACATTTTTTGTCAAATAAAATGTGTTGTTTTCTCCTATTCCCTATAATTATGATTAAATTGGAACAAACTAAACATAATTTTAGTTACGGAACAAATCGTGCCCAATGCTGAGCTTCTGGCCTTCGAAATCATGGATTCAACAATATACGGGATGTGAACAAAGCAATCGTGGCGCGCAAAAAAAAAAACATAACTAAAAACATAAATCCTCAAACATATAAATATGTCCTGTTGCATTAAAACGTTTTCAGACTTTTAATAAATAATAGATTATAAATAAATAAAAACAATATATAGCTATAAAAATTTCTGATTAATAGTAAAACTGAAATACCTTGTTTGAAGTCGCACATTGAAACCTATCTTGAACCTGAAGTTTAAAACATTCCGTAGGATCTGTACTACCTCTACTGTTGCGCTACATAAAATAGAAATGAAATTAAAAGAAATCAATTGATTAAAAGAAAAAAAAAAAAAAATCAATCAATTAAAAAGAAAAAAAACTTAAAAATATGACATAACATAGGCGAACATCCATCAGGACTTCCATTTCTATGTTTACTAAAATTTAATTTTAACGTAGCCTTACTTGTACGCAAAATAACAAAGAAAAATAATGTGTTTATTAAGAAAAATACAACATTAAATTACTTTTTGTTTTTACAAACAATACAATGGATGAACCTTGGTTCTTCTGCAGAGTTGCAATATATCATTTATAAAATGAGATTAATATTTAAAAATTTAATTCCTCCACCAAAAATTTTCTTTATTTAAAAGCCGATAGGTGATACTGGTATAACTTTTTCCAGTCCTGACCATTAAGTAACATTATTAGTTCAGTCCATGAGAGCATATCCCTTCCAAAAATCCTCCGCCTAAAATCTTTTATTATGGGGTACACAGTCACATAGTGATATGTGTCCTCCAATTCTTTCCTGTTGCACAAGGAACATCGATGTGCCTCAACGGGCCGACTCACATTACATGTTCTTGTGAGAGATTGGGAGAAGGCGGAACTATTCCCCAAGGCAAACCAACCAACTCCCGCTCACCAGAAAGAAACATTGGGAAAGATCCACTATCTTCCGGCTAACCATGACCCCCACGAGGCCATTCCTCAGCTCGCGAGTCCAGAGCAAGCTCTGCCGGGCTGACTCACGATTCCGTGGTACCATTATGTAGAGAGAACAAGTCTCCTAGTTAAAGGCCTAGAATGGTCACTGGCCCGACCTTGGACAGGCAAGCCTGTCCATGGTCTACGGTTTTGCAACACCCTCCTGACAAGGCCGGGACTTTGCCTTGCCATTCAGATGAAGCGGGTATTCCGTACCCGACGACTCACATTACAGTTTAAATATAAGTAATTCCCCTCGTAACTTCATTATTGTTTGGATTAATTTTAGGTTATTATCGTCCGATATATAGTGACCATCGACAAAATCCAATCTCAGTTCCCTATACAAGGAATGAAAGATGGAATTCTGGGCCCTTACCATCATGCTATTTTTAAATTCTTCCTTTATACTACACACAAGTTCATCCAAACTAATTTTGTTCCCTTCCTTAAAATAACCCTGAAATTCCCAATTATATTTTATACCCGCTTGGTATTGGCTTAAAATGTTAAATTCATTTACCCAAACATGTAAATTTTGTATTAGCAAGCCTGTAAACGTTTGGAAATACAATCTGAAAAGGCAATACCTCTATATTATTCACACCATTTAAATTATCTTTCTTGTATAGAGGGAATATAATAGAACGGGTAAAAGAAGTTGGTATACTTGCGGTTTTATAAATATAGTTAAACAAATTCAACAACGCGCTTTGAAAATTTTCTGAACTTTTTTTGTAAAATTCATAAGGCACTCGGTCTAAACCAGGTGCCTTACCTTCTGAGGCCCGATCAATACACAACTTAATTCTCTAAAAGTAAATGGGTCTTAATAACCGGCACTAAAATTCTAGTTGGGGCATAACAAAAGGCATCTGCCCTAAAATCTGGATTTAACAAAGTTTTAAAATATTCTATCTATTTATCAGTAGTAATTGTATTTCCAACTTTAAAATTTACATTTTTTAATTGCTTGAAGGCATTCCACAAAACCTTTAGCATCATATACATTTTTAAATTTAATTACTTGTTGTCGATAATATTCCTTCTGTTTGAATTTAAGTAAAAATTTATATTGCTTATGGCTACTAATATACTTATATTTAAATATATTTAAATTGGTTGTCGTAAACATATTCAAAAGGGCAAAAGATTTACAACTCAGTTGCTTGCACTCCATATCAAACCAATTAGTTTTGTTTTATTTTTTTGACAGTTGAATGTTCTGAATACTTTGTTTACCTTGAAATGCACTTTCTCTTATCATTTCAACAAACGTGTTTACAGCTTCCTGTGTTTCAGAGGGGATTTCATTTACATTAAATATCAAATTTTCTAATTTAGATTTATAAAATTTTGTATATAAAGTATAACCACGCTATCTTTGGTCATAATGGAACGACTTCATTACATTTATTATTATTAGTGTATAAATATAAAGATAGATTAATTGACTGATGATCAGAGAATATTTGAGGAATAGTTTTAAAATCATTCACTATTTGTATTAATTCAAAAGATATACAACAAATATCAATTAGTGAATTTCCTGGGCCTCCTAGAAAACTAAATTCACCCTCCAAAGTCTCCAGGCATCTGTCCGTTCAATATGTTTCTTAGAAATATTTAAACATGTTTTTATAATTATGTGGAATAATTATTCAAGTATTTAAAAGAAGAAATGAAGGGAATAATCCCTTCATTTGATAAAACAGTTCAAGGTCAAAATAAGGAGCAAAAAGAATTTGAAAGAATGGAGTGCGTTAAGAGAGGTAGTGAAAAACACGATTTTTAAAATGAAAGAAACAAAGTTCAGCAGTATTTTGTGATGGACTTCCCACTTTAGCCGTTAGAAAATTAAGTGTCCTTGTTATTCTGAGATAGTTTCCTACTTCTTTAATAATCCTGAGTTTCTAAAAAGTTTTTGCAAGTTCTAATCGGATTCTTAGATCTCTTCCCAAATGAGTTCTTGATATCTATTAATAGATAAAAATATCTATTAATAGATCTTAAAAACTATCGTCACAAAATCTTGAAAATCTGCGCCTTAAACTTTATACTTGAAATCTCGGAATAGTTGAAAGCTGGACATGATAATATGAAAGTTGATCATTTTCAAGAGTAATACAAAAAATGCCCTATAATAAATCGGGTAAATGCATCAGATTTTCTAGCAGAATGCCTTCCACATAATCTTCGCTAGCATCTTTCTACCACATCTGCCTTCTATTCACTATTTTTCTTTCATCTGGCGAGTCCAGGGTATATCGCAACTAATTAGATGTAGTGATGATCTCTAAGGCTTAGCTAGATTTAATAATTACAAAATTCGGAATATCATGTTACTGTTTTCAATTTTTCTATGTATTTTTTCTATAACCTAATATTCAAAATTATTTTATTCAATTATAAGAAATAAATTAATTTTTATGTATATTATAATACCATATTTATCACTCCTACACAGTTAACTTAACCCGATACAATATACTTTTGCCCATAGAGGAGAAGTGAAATTTGTTTTGAAGCATCCATGAAATCCGTACATTGGAAAAGGATTTTAAAAATAATCCTTTTTGATTTATTAATAACATTTACGCGATTGAATGAAACTGTGGAACTGTATCATATTTATATCAAATGCTCACACTGTCCCAAATACTACCCAATTTGTTCCAAAGTAAGCGGTTTTTAATCTTCCCACTTCATTCCAATAGGTACGGATTAGAACTTATGGCTAAACTCATACCCTGTACTATTTCTCAAGACCCTTAATAAGATTATTGTGACAATATAATCCAAAAATAATTCCGAAATTGTAATTTTACTCCGCCTTAATGCAGTAATGGGGTGTGAACGCAAAACAAATAATTGAACTTATTTAATTTGGCCAACTATCATTTTGCTTATTTTTATTTTCATTTTTAAAATGAAAGTTTTTATTTATTCTTAAGGATACAAGAACATTGTATATATCTTATTTATGAATATTGTCTAATCCGTTTATTTCGCCCTAACATTGCAGAACGCATTGCTTTTCTTATAATTATTGTATATATGTTTCATAATTAAATGAATTAATTATTAAAACATACCTGCACATTTGTAAGTAGATGTAGGAAAAATTCATGAGCATCCTGTTGATTTTTTGTGGAGAAATCTGGATGACCTTTACCAATAAGATTTTTAAACATATGTGCTGAAATTGGTGGTATAATTTTCTTTTCGGGTCCCTGTGGAGGAGGTTTTGAATATTTACCAGAAAGTAAACCACAAGCAAATTTTGCCCTTTAAAAAAAAGAAAGAGTTAAAGTAATGTTTTATATTACAATTATGTTTTTATCCATGACAAATTAGGTTACTTACATTTGTACATTAAAATCCGTTGCAGGATCAGCAGGAGCATTGTCAAAAATATCTGATGCATTATCGTAGTATCTAAAATTAAAGAAATGATATATAAATTTAACGACGGTAGAAATTCAATAGTTAATAAAGAATAATTTTCAAGAGAGAAATTACAAATACTTTCTCTTATGAGAATTAATGCCATCTGATCAGTCATAATATTTAACAATACAATTCAGAACCTGGGATATACATTTTCAGGAATAGTGCGACAAAGTTTCAGTGCTACCAAATATATTATTGAACCAGCTAAGAGCAGCAGCCAAGTAAAAAGTAATTATTTGCTTACCGACCCTACATACAGAGGGCGCACTCATATAGAACTGACGGTTCAATTTCTGAGAGCCTAAATGAATTTATTACACTTTTATTCAGGTGAAGTTTGTAAATGAAATAATGCTGTCCGCGAAATCCTGAAGCGTTAAGAATTGAAAAAGAGCAGCACCTCGAACGGTTGAAAATAATGAAATCTTCAAAATTTCAGATTACAACGGAGAAGGATAGATGAGTCAGATTTTAAAACTGAGTTTTCTTCTTACGAATTAATATTTTGGAAAAATTAAGATTCTAGAAATAATACACGTATCCATGGCCATTTGAACAACTCTACTCAAAAAAAAAATCGCAGGAAGTCAAATTTTATGTTTTCGGATATCACAAGAGGATTTGATCGACTTTAATCAATGATTTTCTTCGATCCACAAAAATTATTAATCATTTTTCTCAATAACAGTTCGAATAATTTTCTTTAACCACCCATCTAATGTTCTTTAATATGTATTTGAAACATTTATATCGTTTTTGAGCGTTCTGCGAGAGAACAAAATACGCATGCATCTGAAATGGCAATTTTTGATACACTGTCCTCGCCACGCTGAAATGTTGGCAATATAATTTGGAAAAGTATTATATTTTCTATTACTTCTTCTGTGAGAAATACTGGGATCGTGTCAATTTTTGGAAATAGGTTTTAGCAAGAGAAATACTTTTTGAGGTCCCCTGAATTACAAAAAAAGCTTTAGCAAATATGTTTTGTTTGTGTATACGTGTTAAAAAAATCTTAATTCAAAGACGAAAAAACTACAGAAAATTCTTAATATTCCGTTTAATATTTACATAATTTTTGGATCATAATTCGTCAAACGAGTGTGCTATATTTGCTGAAGAATTTTTCAGTGCTTCGCGATTTTCCAAAGAAGTTCTATAGATTTTATTTAAATTTGGTATATTATCTACATAATTTACATTAAAAAGGAATATTTTAATTTTAAATTACTTTCAAAGAAAACTTTCTGGGCTGTACAGGATGAAGAGTGGCAAATTAATCACATTACGTTAATCTGCATTTCAATAAAATATGCGTTGCACCACTTATATAATACCAAAGACATTGTTGTTTAATTATTATTAAGTAAATATTAAACATTTAAAGAAATGAACAAAAAATTGTTTGGAAACTGATAACTGAAGCTAATGAATGGTATCTATTTAATAAAACTTAATGACTTACTTGGCTATAAAACTTGGTATAGAGAAAATAACTTGCATCACAGAATTTAAATAACAAGAGTTGCCCATATTATTAATGCCAGTATATCCTGGGCCATATGCTGGCTTTAGTTGTGTAACTGCTTCTTGCATTAATGCCCATTCACCATACCTTTGATTTAAATCTAATTCCAACTCTGCCATACTTTTACCTGTCTGAAATTTATTTAGTATTTACATTAATCCTACAACTAAAACATGGCATCTTGATAAAAACATTTGATATCAATTTTTCTTGATTTTTATGAAATTGTTTGAGTTTTTAAATCATTTTTTTATCAAATAAAATTAAATAGATTTTTTTTTAATTACTTTTTCTAATGATTGAATATTGATGCCAAAATGAGCTAAATGTTGAACCAAATATGGATCTTCTACCATATCATCCTCATCATAGCTGTAGACATCACCTTTACCCTCTCTAGTTATAGTTCCTAGTTTTACGGCCAAAGGATAACCTAAAGCAATGTTCACGAATTATAGTAAAGGATTAACTAAGTGCCTTTTTTTTCAGCCTAAAGCGTCTATCAGAAAGATATCCTAGATAGAAGCAATTTGCAGCTACTTCGCTATACAATTAAAACTGCTTTTATGAATCCAAGCGAATCAGTAATCGCCTCTATCGTCTAAGCAAGAGACACGCAAAGGCTGTTCACAATTTCTAGATAACTCAAGATCATTAAAAAAAAAAATATTTTTGATAACTCACCAGTTTCTCTATAATGTTGCAGAGCATGTTCATTTCCTCCTGTACCATCGTAAAATTTTCTTCCACAAAATATAGCTCCGTCAGTCAAATTTAGCCATAGATTATTATCAAGATCACATTTTTCACATTTCCAACCCTGGGGAGGTATTTTTTTTCCATTATCGAGTTGTACCAAAGTGGCTGCATGTCTACAATTAATTTGAAAATAACAAGTCATAGAACTTGATTAAATATCATGCATCTTAATAAGATTAATCATTTTGTTATTCTCCACGTTGTAAAGCGACTAAACGCTGTGATTATAAAAGTGAAATCATTTAATCATTTAGCCGAAAAGAGGTCCTAACAAATAAAAGTCACATATTAAAGGACAAAAGCATAGGAAGACAACAAAACCAATAAATAAAGACTAATTCAAGAGTGGTTTTTTTTTTTTCTACATTAAAGACTCAATAAACACGAACTTTGAAATCACACGAGCTTCACCGTCCCAAGTCCCAGATAATGCTTCAATTTCTGCAAGTTTAGAAGCAGAATCAGCATCTAAAATTCCTTGCACAGAACTAATAACCTGCAACAACAGAATTCACTGAATGTGTAAAAATTTGCAATATCCATTAACAAATAGTTGAAAGTTTAATTATTAAATTGTAACGTACTAAAGCTAGTTAATCTCAATTCTATAAATTGTTTCATGATTAAAAATACTTACAACTTGTGGTAGCCGATTATTGGGCCAAGGAATAGTGGTAAATTCAGGTAGTATAACTATGCTATGAACTTCTGTAACTTCTATGTTATTTTTATCAGGTTCAAACCCACCTTCTAGTCCAATAGCAAGTTTGGTAACTTTACGTTCAGGACCGTCACCTTGTTTATCATCTTTCTATAAATAACAAAACACATTTAAAAGATGCTAAAGCACATTTATATGATATAAAGTTATCTAATACATTTTTAATAATTACCTCTATTCTATCCCTTTTAATATGAAGATAAACTGTGCTACCAGTTTTCCGATGATGCCTTTCTACAAAGTCTCTTCCAAGGCCCAAAAATGTTTGTAGGCAAACATATAGTCCAGTTTCGATATCCTTTAAAGTAACATAAACTTGACTAGCATTATTATTGTAAAATCATAATTATCAACATAAATATAAAATAAATATTTCTTTTATTCAGAAATTTTATTTAATTTTTTATAACCAACAAAAAACCTTCCATGATAGAGCACTTACGGGTGTATCGAAGGAATAAACACATTCATCTTTATAAATTCGGTCATTTTTTTGTGGTATCTTAATCTTAGACAAATGTGGAGTAAGTAATGAAATTAAAGCGTCAGTCATAACTGAAAAAGATTTTTAACTCAATTCTACCGTACGACGTATAACCTGCACTTAATACTACTCAGCAATACACAAGCCGCCGGTTTCACTAGCAGTGTAGCTTCTTATATATACACACAAAAAATCTTTAATCCCGCAAATGTTTTAGTTATAGATATTTTTTTTTTTAGTTTTCAGCCATTTTATTTAACGATGTAAAAATAAATAAAATCTTCGTTAGTTAGAATTTTTACGTGAATGTCTCGGGAACTTGGATTTTAATAATCTTACGATGTTTGCTCGTCAATACCTTTAGAAAAACTTAACTTACGATCAAAAAATATTTAAGAAAAAATAGTAATCCATAATGCGATATTACATAACAAAACAACAAAAAAAGAAAGAAAAAGAAGTTATATTAAGTATGACTTTTTTAAAAATTATGTTCTATTTAATTAAACAGAACCCCTATATAGGTAGTTTTTCACTTTTCAGTCCCTTATTATGTTTCTCATGGCATTCTATTTCCTGCAGTGTTTATAGAATCTAATCATGTTAACTTTATTTTTATGAATGTAAACGCTTACAATCACTCAACATCTAACATAGTCTCCCTGTAGCTCGACCACATCACTTGCAAAGGAAATTCATCAAAAATGAAGTAGCCGACAAAAAGTTTTTTGGAGAATTCATAGATCTAATTCTAGGCTAATGAAATTTTATTGGCGGGTATGATCGTTTTTACTTTGACTGATAAGAAAAATATTCAGCTTTAAACTTGAAATTATTAAGCTCCTTAAAAAAAACAATTGGTGCAGAACTAGTCAAAGAGCTTACTTTTTACATATTAGGATCACCAAAGAGAACCTCTTTTATTCAAGATCAATTAGATCTTGCGTTGAAGGAATATTAACTGATAATGAAAATGTGAAATTTATTGTGGAGAATACATTTTTTTTTTTTTACAGATTAATAAGCGAAATATAAAAATCAATTATGACAAAGCCTTCATTTTTCGAAAAAAACTAACAGAAAGATATCCAGGTTTTGTCGATTATAATTTTATATTCAATTAATGTTTCTTTATTTCAATAATACAAACACTTATAGAATATTTCATTTAAATATGGAGATTTTGATAATACTGAACTGAAATGATAAATAGTGTTTTGTTTGTAATTTTTTATATGTCCTCTGCATCTTTTAATTCTTCCGTTATGTTTGTCTCTGAAATTAGCCGATCTTTCCCTTCATATATGATTTCTTCTTCATCACGTTTTGTTACTAGCATTATAATATTCTCATTTTTATAGAGATAAGCCATATCAATACAAGTTTGATTATGTTCATCTCGCAGTTGTACATCACCTCCATGTGATAACAATTCAGTTAATATATCATCACTTGCACCCATTATCACTGAAATAATATCATTATTTCTATAATATATATAAAAAGTGAGCAATATAATTATAGCCCAAAAGAATAAAAATCTACTAGTAAAATAATATTTCATTTTAGGAAAGTCTGGGTGAACAATTAGGAAAATAGTCTTTGATGAATTTATTAGTTCAGTCATTTTCGCTAATTAATTTTCATTTCGCTAATCATTTCCGTTTTATTAGTTCAGTCAATAAACGCAATAATTTCATTACTACAATAATTTACTAACTAAATTTAAATTAGTTAATTAACTTTATGCTACCAGCCCTCATTAACGGGGTCCAATTATAGTTGTCTCTGGCATTGATGCCGCATCCTCCCTCAAGAGCCATTTGCAATGTTTCTAGTTGTGAGTTAGATAGAGCATAATGAAGAGCATCACGCCCACATCTGGTAAGGAATTAAATGAAAGGACTAAAAGAAAATGTAAAGTAAAGAACTAGAAGTAAAAGTAAAGAGGAAAAGTAAAAGTAGAATTTGAACAGTTATAATAATATAAGTATTAAATAGACCAACTAACAGAACTTCTATGATTTACTATCAATTAAATAGTGAATACATATTGGATTAAATAAAACAATTATCCACCACTTACATATCTTTTTCCAACCAGTTGGCTCCATGAGTTACAAGAAGTTCAACTACATCTTTGTGCCCCGCAAAACATGCTGCCATAAGGGGAGTTTGCAAAGAAGGAAACATTTTGCTATTCGGGTCGCTTCCTGCATTAAGCAATAGATTCATGCAGTTATATTTACCAAGTCTAGCCGCTTGCATGAGTGGTGTTTCACCATATTTGTTCACTGCTTGAATGGCTCTGCCTCTAAAGAAGATTTGTTTCAGTTTTTGGCTCTAGCTAAACTAGAATTTTTCAGTTTAGCTGAGAAAAGTAATTTATTTTGAAAAATTCAATCTGATAGTAAATAAAATTAGTAAGAGTAAGAGTAAATTTCTTAATATCTTTGATTTATCAACGTAGTTGGTAATGTTAATATTGAGAGTAAACTAGCATTTTATAAGCAATATTATATCTTAAAATTGGATGCAACCTATTTGTGTGAAGTTTAAATTGAATGAAAAATTCTGTAACAAAATTTTTTTGGATATCTCAGAGGTGGATATGAGGTTGGACTTTGAATAAAGAATAACATTAAATTCGGTCAAACTTCTCAATTAGCGGAAAATAATATTCAATTTTTTTTTTAAATTTTTAAAATCAAAATGTCTATAGTCACGAGATCGGAAAATTTTAAATTGAGTTAGTTAGTTTACCAAAACATTTCATCAAAATTAATTTTTTTTTTTTTAACGCATATTAAAGTATATCCATCAATTTTGTATTAATCAAAATTTTTAACTTAGAATGTATTTTTGTTTAGATAGGTCCTTACAATCTTCCTTACAATATAAAAACTTATTTAGTTATCAAATTTCAAATCTAAGATAATGTCCCACTTTTAAAGAAAATATGATGATTTATGAACAGATGAATGATCAGATTTTGTGTGAGAACATTTTGAAATGCATGATGCAATAACTTTTAAAATTAAAAAATAAGTTTTAAAATTTTAAAAATTCAAATAAAATTTGCTCTTAATGTAAAACAATATTTACTAAAAAAAAAAAAAATAAAGAAATTTCTCGTTCTTTTCAGCCAAAGTCGGATTGGTTTCCAGGAGGCAAAAGTGGATTGAATTGTTACTGGGTGACATTCTCTTGCTACAAAATTTCCCGAAGAATTTCCCCATCGAAATGGGTTTTAATTGAAGATAACCTCAATATAACTTCCAAGTTTGCAATTTATAGTTTATACTATGGAAAGCTATATTTCATTCAAGGTTATTTAATGGTAACAACAAATTTATCAATCGAAATATATTTTTTGAATTAAATTAATAATGATAACAATGTATTGTTGTATTGAAAGTCTCATATATATCAATCTTTAATATTTGTCTCATAGAATATATCAATCTTTATCTGAAACCAGATTTTAAAAACCAGGATCCATGAAAAAACTCAACGATCACACTAAAATTATTAAAGCCATATTTGGACCATTTACATACATGATGGTCTGTTATTTTAAAGTTGATGAATAATTATTTACTTTATTAAAAGTTAATATGGGTAGCATTAATTTTTTTTTTTAATATTACTTTCTATTTATAATAAAATGGACTGGAATAACTTGTAACTCTAGAAAATTAAAATCTATAAATGACATTAGATTTATTTAATTCATTTGATTATTTAATTTAGCTAATCTATTTTTAAAACTTTTTCAGGGAAAACTGGGGTTAAGAAATTGGGGGAAAGAGAGGAGTACTCAAAAAGAAAGTCTAATCAAGGGGTATGGGAGAAAAGAAAGGTTAGGACAATCCTCTATCTATTAAAATAAATACCGTTTATAAAATATTACTCTTTCAGTGAGGCTATCTGAAAAAAAGATGTCTTTAAGATACTTTGATCTTCATCTTGAGAACAAATTTATTGAGGCGTAAATTTCCGCTTGGAACACAGTAAGATATCATCCTGAATTTTTGCAGTATTATACCACCCTTAACATTTTTCAATTCTTTAGTCATTTTTCTATTCGATCGAGTACCCTGATGGCTGGAAGATCTTCTGATTCGGAGATCCGCTTTAGTTAGTTAAAGATTTCGTTAAAGAATCCGGATAGAATTCCAAATAAATGATGAAATTATTGGTGCCTGTTTTTGTACTAGATTTAAAACTAGCTTCACTTTTTTATGGAGGTATATTATTATTATTATTCGCAAAAGGGGAGGGCAAAACCCTACGCTATCCAAAGCCCCCCAGGGCCCATATAGCTACCCCTAAAGAATAACAACCACTGGGACTAGAATGAAAAGCCAGGCCCAGGTTTTATGGAGGTATAAGATAAAAGACACCGAATATCATCTCCTTAGCAACCATTAGCTTTTTGATTGACAAATATTTCCTGAATACGTTAACGTCCAGATTACAGCATATAACTTATCCAATCTACAATGATGCAGATTATAAGGTTATTTTTTTAGAACAATATCGGATCTTCCATAAAAGATATGGAAGGAGAAGTAGAGGAATTTCCTACAAGCATAATATAAGGGCTAACAAGACTCTAAGTACAATTCTGTTTGGTACACACAGTCTTCAAGTAAAAAACATCACCAATCAACAAAATACGTTGCAAGCTTAGTCTGTCATTCCTATTCACACTACCACTTTCTAGAACGGTCAGTGTAAAGTCAATGCAGTATTCTGTTTTCTCAATTAATATATCAGTGTTCTGTCAGTATAATTTACCCTTCTACTTTTTTCTCTGTCCAACTCCACAAAAAAACTCACGACAATATACATATAGCTGCTGAATTTTGTGTATGACTATCTCTATTTCAACTTTACCACACTGATGAGACAAAAAAGTAGTGAATTACCTTTGAGAAATATAATTCTGTAATTGTTTAGTATTAGAAGCTTCAACAGCTTTAAACAAATGGTATGTCCACAATGGTCCAACTGAAAACAATAATTTTTAATTATAAATTAAGGATTTCCCAAATATTTTAAGTTCTAAAAAACAAAATCAGCTAATACTCAGGATTTATATAGCAAATAACTCCTTGGGAAATATTATATATCACATTTAGTTGCAGCAGTTATATTTTCACTCCAAATTTCTTCTACAGAATCCTTTTTTGTCATTCCTATTCTAATTGTATAAACATGTTCTGGAGCAAGTTCTTTAATTGTTGCTTGTTTTGCCAAACCCCTTACAATCAAAAGAATAGTTATTGCTTCAGGTTTTCCAAAACAAAAAAAAATTAACTATCAAATATATAAAAAACATAATTTATTACCAGTACTTAGTTATCCATTTATAAACGGCATCTTTAATTTGAACTTTAGAAGTTAAAGTTTCTAATTGATCTACATCATTTTCTATTGTCCATTTGAGAGTAATTGTATGCTGTGTACTGCTAAGAAATTCTACTGAAATTTTTTTATCTGCCATCTTAAGAATGTTAATAATTTTTTTTTTCTGAATACGATAATTTAAAACCAAAAGATTAAATCGAAATTAAATAATCCAAAGTTTTACTTCATTGTCACTAACTTATTGATCTCCATGACAACTTTTCAACATTTGTTTGGCTCTCGTTTATATATTATGAAATAAAGATATCTATATATTTATTTAAAACAACTATTTCCTTTTGAACTCTGTGTTTTATATTAATGTTTTATTAAAATTACTAAAGAATTCTTGGAAAATAACGTGTAGAATGATAATTAAAAATAGAAAAAACAAACAAATAAATAGGTAAATTGAAAGAAATAGCAAATTTTGTTCTTAATTACAAAAAAACTTGGCTGGATAACAAATTTATATACATAGCTTCCTTATAATCTATTTTACTGCTTTTGTATCTACTGTAAGATATTATCCTATGAGAAGTTGTATACATATGTACATGTATCACTATTATTATTCTCATAACCGATTAAACCCAGGCTTACGCCTCAAGTAAGCCCATTGTGCAGGCTATGCGTAAATCGAGGACTGCAAGACAATTGTTCTATTTCTCCAGTTACTAAAAATACATACTAGGAGCAAACTATTAAATGAGTTTATATTCAAGAAGCTATGACTTAGTTTAAAATGAAATGAATTGAAACCAAACCCCTTACAATTAAACATATTTTTAGCAGATAGACTCAGTTTATGTGACCATCTGTAAAACTGCTCTGGAACTATTTCTTTAATTATTACTTGCTTCTTAGCACGACGTCTTTGTATGTCGTGTGCTTTCCTGAAAAAAAAGAGTAAAAAAAATCTCAAAAACAAAACAAAAAATGGTATCCGTTTATCTACTGAATTCGATAAGAATATTTCGGACGGATTCCATCAAAAACAATTCATAATAGAATTAAATGAGGTATTAAATGAGACATTTTATATGAAATGATGAAAAAGTTATTCTTGGAGAATTCAAAACTTTACGTGTGTAATGATGTCAAATGAGCTTTAACAAGTACAGCCTACCACCTGGTGGCAGTTTTAGGAACTAAATGTTTAAGGGAAAAATGGTCGATATGAATTGTGGGAATTGAATACAAGAAAGTTGTATGATTGTTTACAACGTATATTTTCACATACGAGGTTGTTTTTCTTATATTAAAAATGTGGCGAAAATACTGACTGTGCATCTATCAATTACTTAACATAAAAGTAAATATTTAATTTTATGTCAATGTATTCTTATAACTATAAACTCTTACTTCAACATGAGATTACTATATACTATATTTACACTGAAGTTGTGTTTTTTTTTTTATGGTTAAAAAATCTAGGTGTAGGCCAAAAAAATTATATACAAAATATACAAATTGTTTTAAAAATTATTTTCAGTAGTTTCGGCAAAAAAATGGAATAATCAAATAGTAAACAAAAATATATTTACTTTTTGTTAAAATGTATGAAATAAGTCGTAAATAAAATGGACAAACAAATCTTCTTTTCCATTATTTATAACTTTATAATTAAATTTATTTACTTTTTTGGTGTTTTCAATGATTTATTATTAATAGAATTTTTTTTTATACAAAGAAAAAATAAAATTATTCAATTTTGGACAAAACTTGCTTATTCTTTACTCGACTACTTAATTATCATTCAATCAATTTATATTTATTAAATATTCAGTCATCATTTTCTTACTCAGTTTAGCATTTCCAAGGGCATCTAGAATTCTCAATTTGGCTAATTAATGTTTGTGAAACTGATTTGGTGAGAAAGAAAATCACTTTTTATAAAACATGAATTTGGAAATCATTTCATGGCAAAAATATTTATTTCTATATTGTAAAATGGTTGTTGAGGTTTGGTCATTAAAAAAAAAACTTTTTTCAAATTTTTCACCGACGTTTTGGCGAATTTATTGCTTTCTTCAAAGTATGTACGAAGGTTACAAAGCACATTGTAAATAAAAAAATAAATTATACGTAAAAATATAAAATGAAAAAATATAAATAAACATATAATATATATAACAAATAGAAATTTATTAAAAACTATTGCTATTATTGTAGAAAAAAAAATTAAACTATACAACTATTAAAATTTAAAAAAATATGTGGTATATAAAACTGAAAATATGGAAATCTAAAGTGTACTTGAAACATTTTTTTTCTTTTTGAATTTCTTGAAAAACTAATGTTGTTGATATCTGTTCTAAAATTGATAGCTGATTTATCTTTTTTTATATGTATCATTTTCAATATATTTCTTGCTTATTATTTTGTTACTGGAGAAAAATGTAATGTTTTCCACGTCAAATTTATATTTGTATTCTATGAAATAATTAGTTATTGCTGTACCCATGTCAGTCGGTTTTACTGTTTTGCAATCGTATTTATGTTGATACCAGTCTATTATATATAAATATTTGGCTGGGACAATAGGATATTAAGCAGATGTAGTTTCAGAAATATTGAACATAATAATCTCTCTTTAACAGATTCATGCTGATGGAAAGAGAACATCCATTTAGAAAGCTAATCGAGTGAAATACATGATGAGATAAGACCATTATGTAAGTAAGAAAAATTAGATCGAGAGTGAAGTGCTTTTACAACTTTAATTGAATTGCCACATTCGCTAGAATGAACTCGGATGATATATCGTAAAAGTGCCTCTTTTATTCTCATATCATATAATATTATCACATTAAATAAAGATATCTTTATCCATAAAACATGTAAATATTTTGATACCAATAAATATACAATGGCTGATGTAGATTCTTGTGAAGAAATTTGTTCAGCTTTAATAAAATAAGAATTTACTCGGCCAACGTTTCGTCTTATATTTAGACATCATCAGGGCTACAAAATAACAAATAGCGTGATTTAACACTCCTTCTATGATACAAAAAAACAAAATAATAATTTTCAATTTTATAATTGAATAATTTTGATTTATGTTATAACCTATCTTAATTTTTTCTATATACAATAAGAGTTTTTTAAACATATATCTTTTCTATTGAATATGTGGTTTGGATCGCAATGCTGGATAACATCTGGCATTTTATCCGTCGAAGCATGCATATTTTTTTTTTTATTCCTGACCGGCTTCAGATTTTCATCCATCGTCAGAGTAAATTTATCAAGTTCGTGTAGAGTGTACACTTAAAAGCAATGTTTCTATTAGCCAACAAGCGTAGTGGGTAACAGAAACATTACGTTGAAGTAAACACTATTCCGCAAGAACTTGATAAATTTTCTCTGACATTGGAAGAAAAAGCCGAAACCGGTCAGGAATATCTTTTCATATGCCTAATTTAAATTTAATTAGTTAAGTATAGTTTCTATAAATGTGTAAATTATTATTTTTTTTTCATAAGAGGGAGTGTGTTTGTTTTTGTTTTTTTTTTTTGGTTAGTCAATAATATTTGTTATTTTCTAACCACTTTAATATAAGACGAAACGTTGGCAAAGTAAATTCTGTTTCATTAAAACTGATAATCCGAAAGAAATTGGTCTCTCTGGAGCTGGAGCTTGGCTAGCTATTCGTTTTTGTTTTTTTTCTTTTATTAAAAATAAAATATGGAAATAAATTTACCTGTAGATAATGAGAATTCTAAATAAAATCATTTTTATTTTTAATGATCTTTATAAAAATAAAGGTTTTACAATAATATGAAGCTTTTGACACATTGGCTGTTCATTTATTATATAACTTGCCATTTCTTTAACCTTATACGGGGTAAAATTCTTATTCTGAATTGTAATGGTTTGAATGATTATGAATAATATTTATTACCCACTGTATTTATTCACAGATTTTCACAGCTTCATTACTCATACAACGGGTAATTTTTTTTTTTTTTTTAAATTTTGGGAATGCTTGGTATGCCTTACAAGTTATTCTTACAAAATTTATGGAATCTTAGGAATTAAACCTGTAAGATGGACTTTGAAAAAATTTTCCTTCATGTATGCTACACACAAAAAACGAACTCGTGTGAAACACTCACAACTTTCTCTAATGCAGTTAATGAAATTAAAAAAAAAAAAATTGACATTTCTTTGGACATAGAATTTTTACCTATCTCGGATTTTATCCGTCGTAGCACTAGCATATATATTTGTGATGTTTTCTGACCGGTTTTGGATTTTTTATCCATACTCAATCAACAAATGTTGTGCGTTACAGAAACAATGCGTTTGTAATGGGATTCGAATCATCAAAAGATTCATAGGATCTGAAGAGCGGAGAAGCACATTAAAACAAACGATAGTTACTCCCCATCTAGACCAGAGTAGGAAGGGATAGTTCGATTCATAAAATAGTGCAACAACAGTACAGTTCAAGACAGTTTACGACCAGTTAACAACCAGTCAGTAATCTTCTACTACCTTTCTCATCACTCAATCTATATCTCTCGCTAGCTACCTTCTATTTTACTGTAAAGTCCTTGCAGTTTTGTGTTCTATTCATTATACAGTGTTCAGCATATCATCCAGTTTATTTCTCTAAAATCCATTCTCTCTTTCTTTCTCACATCCATTATATTGGTTGCACGATGGGATTGAATACAATGGATGTGGAGCGTCCGTAGGGAGGACTAATAAAATAAAATTAAAATTTTAATAATCGTATATAATTGTACTAAATAAACATTGTATTCTCTCTCGCTATCACTACCACAAAATAAATATTAGGTTTCTCTCGTGTGGATTCAACTATGAATGAATGAATGAATGAAAGTGTTTATTAAGAAAATGATAACAGACAAAAAAAGTAATAAAGTAAAAATACAACTTTTTAAGCATAGAAAAAAAAAATATAAAAAAGAACAAAAACACTTTTAGACAATGGACTTTAGTCTGTCGAGAGTTGTATACATCCTTCAAATATAAAATTACATGAGTACAATCTGTTCTATAAAAATATAATTTCACTTTATTACTAATTGGTACATAATAAAAGAACAAAAAAACAAAAACCAGAACAAAAGAGAATAATAATGATTAGGAAGTAATTATTTACAAAACATAAGATTAAATTCTCGAAAAATCAATATTTTAAAGAAATAAAGAAAAGTAGGACCTAGTACCACAGCGATCAATAAAAAGAAAAATTAAAAGACAAAACCTTCAATAAAAATTGAACTGGGAGACAAGGAACTCTCTATAGGTCCAGGCTTTAGAAAGGTAACGGAAAAGCAGGGTCCAATTTTCACCATTAAGGTACTGTATGCATTGTAGATTATCAATAAAACGATTATTGAAAATATTCGATCTAATGTCTGACAGCACGGGACACCTACCAATGAAATGGATAATGTCCTCATTTTCCCCTGTATTACAAAGTGAACATGTGAAAGTGGAATTTTGGCGCCAAGGCTGATAATTCAAGCTATATAACTCCCCTCTCGCCTTGAATATCGCCCTAATTTTCTCCGGACTGTAGTCATCATTTACATATGACTGTATCTGGTGATCTAACTGCTTGTACACAGGATGCAATTCAGACTTAGAAACCATTTCTAGAAAGAGATTAAATTTAGCTGCTTTTTCATTTTCCAAGACCTGAAGCATCTGCTGTTTTAGTATTTTCAAATCAAGGGTGTCAAGTGTAATACCATTTTTTTCCGCGAGTTTAGCCCATTTCTTATACCAACCTTCTTTTCTTTCAATCAACACCCGTGAAACTTTATTTGTTAAACTGCCACTATTCCTGTACAATGTTTTAAATATGTACTGAACGTGCAGTCGCAAGGTAAATAAATAAATTGGATCCTTACCCGTTTCCAGATGAAGCATGTAGTTAGGAGTATGCTTGGGTAGCCCGATTAATCTTTTAATAGCGAATCGAAATAACTTCTCAACGTCCTCGTAATGTTGATTACCCCATATTTGCGCACCATAACACAATATAGATCTCGAGACCGCTTCAAAAATTTTCCATTTGACTGAGAATTTAATACTTTTTTTTGTGGTAACCGTTCCCCATGATCTATAAAGTGGCTGCTTTGCAAGCCTCAGTTTTTCGAGAAGATGTTGTTTAAAGGAGAACTGTGGGGTTATGGTGATACCTAAATATTTGTATTTATTAACCGCTTCTATCTGATGTCCTTTGTATTTCCATAGCTCATTCCGGGCCAGTTTACCTCCCCTCTTTTTAAATATCATTATTTTAGATCTAGATACTTATTGGTTTGTTGATTGTACGAGGGTCATTCAATAAGTAACGAGACAAATCGCTGTATCTCAGAAACGGTTTTTTTAATCAAAACAATAGTTTCAGTGCGTTAAGTTGGCATCCTTGTACTTTGTTTCTCATCAGCTGTTCGAATGTAAGCATAACCTCAAATGCATTCAGTTAACAATGGCTCAGAGAAACAACGCTTACTGATTAGATTTTTAGTTGCAGAGGGTATCAAAGGCAGTGAATTCCATAAATGAATGTTGAAAGTATACGGGAATAATTGTTCGAACCGTTCGAACATTTTGTTCTGCGTGTGCTTTGATCCCCTCTATGTTAACTATCTGGCCTTTTTCTTCTACTTGAGTGATCATACCGCGACTGTCTTCTATTAATGGTGAGTGTATTCTGTTGTTTTTTATTTTGTCTATTGTTATTTGACTATCTGTGAAAATATTTATATTTTGAATAAATTCAATACCATTGAAATATATCCATTCCAAGCCTTTAGCTAACGCCAGAGCTTCCGCTTGATTGTTCGAACACAGAGGATGCAATCTGAATTTTTGTACAGATATCATTTTCTCTTTCATATATATTATAAAAGCCATTCTACATTATCTTCTATTTTCGAACCATCGGTATATATTTCAATCAGTTTCCCTTCTTTCATAGTCTTTTCAATTTTCTTTACCTTTCCGGGATGTAGCCACTTCTTATATATTCACCTAGATCCCCTCTTCCTCTGTTTTTCAGGATGTCATACATACCACTTATTTCACGGAGTTTTATTGAAATAGGCACGATGTTTGCGATTACACACGCGGCTTCATAAGATATGGATCTATAACCTTTTATCATACGAAGAGCTATAAGTCTCTGACATCTCCCCAGTTTTTCAGATTTTTCTTCTTTTTTATCCCATCAATCCAAACAGCAACTCCATAAGCAATCAATGGAATGAAAGCTCCGTCATAGATAATTTTCAATGCTTCATAACCAAGTCCCCAATTAATCTTCGCAGATTTTGATATTATATTAATAATTGATACAATCCTATCAGAGATGGAAGAAATATGGCTATCCCAATTAAATTTTGTATTTAAAATTATTCCCAAGTATTTTAAATTCATTTACCATTTTGAGTTTATCTCCTTTAAGAAAAATTGATAAATCGTTTACTATTCTTTTTCTTGTGAAAAAATGGAGCATTTTAGATTTGGTATTATTAAAATTGATTTTCCTAATTTTTGCCCATTCAGTGATTGCCCTAAGAGCTTTATTTGCGGAACATTGTAGATCTATATAATTTTCTGACTTCATAATGAGTAAGAAATCATCTGCAAACGCAAGTGTATAACAGTTTTTTTGGAATCTGGACTTTTTAGAAGTGAGTCGTATAAAATAATCCAGAAACCTGGACCACAACAGGATCCTTGAGGACATCACTTTGTAACTAAAATATCATGCTTTATATTATTAGTTTTAATAAAAGCCTTTCGTTCTGAAAAGTAATTCTTGGCTAGATCAAACAGATTTTTCAGACATCGTCTTTTTCCTTAATTGTGCTATGATTTCTGGCCTCCAAGCCGAATTAAACACCCCTTCAACATCTAAAGATATTAGTAAAACCTCTTCCTTAACGCCTAAAGCTGTAGATACCAGTTCTTCCACTTTCTTTACTGCATCTATCGAACTCGATTTAGGCCTAAATCCAAACTGTCTGTCACATATGAGACCATTCCTAAACATGTCATGCATTATTCGATGTATTAGTAATTTTTCTAAAGTCTTTCCTCCTGTAGAAATCAAACTGATAGGGCGATATCTGCTTGGATTCGTTGACTTTTCTTTGCCAGGTTTGTAAAGTAATGTCTATTTTTCAGGCGGGCTTAACGTCCAACTACCAAATTAGGTGTCGTGGACGGGGGCGGAAGCACCTACTTTACTATTAACATTTTTTAAACAAATATAAAATTTAGCAGTTATACGCTGGACTCGAACTGGGGTCCCCCCACTTACAAGTCCATGCTCATAACCACTACATCAACACCCGCCCCCGCCCCCTTTGCCAGGTTTGTTTACTAGCACTACTTCTGCTATCTTCCAATGTCTCGGAAACTTTCCAAATTTTAAACACATGTTTTACAATTCAGTGCAGAAAATTGGATATTCATGAAATACTTTTAAAATTATATCGCTTGTTAAACCAACGGCGCCTGGAGTTTTCCTTGGGTTAATTTCCTTAATGACATTTTCTACTTCAGCTTCAGAGAAATTTAGGTCATTCTGAGTAAAGATATATTGGTCAAATTCGTTCCTCATTGTAGATTGTTCTAGTGTATCATAATTATTTTCATCGATTGGGAAAAATGTTCTCATAATTGTAGATATTGTTTCTATAGATTTATTTTGTGAATGTTCCATCTGAGGTTTCAATTGTTGAGTAAATAACATGTTTCTTCGTTTTTTCCAATTGCAGATTTATATATGCTATTTATATACACTAACAATGTATTAATTAGCTCGCTCACTACATTCTAATTAAATTCGATTAACAATTAACTAAGAAATAATCATCTAACTTAACATGAAACTGTTTTGTTTTCTTTGCCAAAAATTAATTGAAGTGTTTAACAATTAATTATTTAATTGTTTTTACGTATTGTTATTCTTTTGTTAATAATTTCTTTGTTTACTTAACTAAAGTCTACTTGATTATGGTTAAAGATAAAAATAATACAATAAGATTAAGATAACGTAAATAATAGTAAAAATATTGAAATGTGTATACACCATTTGCTTATAAACATTCTTTTCGAACTAAGGGGACCTCAAAACATGTATTTCCAGTGAAAACATAATTTTGAAAATTTGACATGATCTCAATATTTGCTTTAGCAATAAGAGAAAATAAAGATTACAGTTTTATAGCTAATAATATTACTAATAATTTGAGAGCTTCAGTAATAATGCAATCATTGCTATAGTTTGTGTGTGTGTGATGGCATATCATATGTCAGATTAGTTCCCTGTTGTCCGCTAGGAACGCCAAGGTCGTATCTTTAAAGGAAGCCAACCAAGGGTTGGGAATGTAGTATCGTCCTGCTTTTAATATCGTCCATTCTATCACCACCATCTTCAAGAGCGAAGATCTCTTCCGTGCTACCAGCCAACAACAAACTACACAAATAGTCTACACACCATACACTTGCCTACCTCTCATTTAGTTCCCCCCCGCCCCGTCACTTAATTAAGTCAAGTCCTTAGAATTATAAGTATATATATATATAAATTACAGTGCAATAGTCATAACATTTAGTTATTAATTACAAGGTTGTCCAAGAATGTCCCAAGGTATATGATAACGATTTCTTCTCGGAAACTAAGATAGCTAAAAAAAAAAAAACTAAAAAATACGTGCCCCTAGTAGTTTTTTTGTGAAAAATCCAAATTTAATTTGTAAATTTGTTTTGGTGCTTCCAGAAGCGAAATACAGGCACCAACTTTATTTTTTTCAAATCGGGTTCTTCCTCTATTTTTTTGTAAGAAAAATTTACTTGAACGGTTTTTTTTTTTGTTCTTTGAGCGATATTTTACATGTTATGAATGAAAACATGATTCCTATAAGAAATTTCAAAATGATATTATAACGGTTTTTTGATTTTGAATAAGAAGAAAAGTACTATTTTATTATATAATTTTACTCCTCATTAATTACAGATCTTGCTCGAACTGGCCCCCCACCATTAGAGATGCATACACATGCTTTTTCTTGCCAATTGTACCTTACGACCAAAAAAATATATCTCTAATGGTGGAGGCCTTTCGAGAGCAAGATCTGTAATTTAATGAGGAGTAAAATTTATAATAAAATAGTACTTTTCTTCTTATTCTATCAAAAAATCGTTATATCCTTTTGAAATTTCTAATAGGAATCATGTTTTCATTCATAACTTGTAAAATATCGCTCAAAGAAAAAAAACCGTTCAAGTAAATTTTTCTTACAAAAAATAGAGGAATCTATTTCTTAAATAAAAACCACACCTCCCCATTTGAAAAAATGAAGTTGGTGCCTGTATCTCGCTTCTGAAGCACCAAAACAAATTTGCAAATTAAATTTGGTTTTCTAACAAAAAACTACGGGAGACACGTATTTTTTAGTTTTTTTCTAGCTATCTTAGTTTCTGAGAAAAAGTCGTTATCCATATACCTTGGAACACCCTGTATAGTTAGTTAAAAGCAGTTTTAGAAAACATAATTTTTAATGATTGAGTTAAATTATTATTACTTTTATAATCATATTATAATTATTTAAAATTGTTTCATTATTTATTGTTCATTTTCAATTGTTACGGATGAATAATTCCCGGTCAAGGAAATTTATACGGTATATTATACGAAAAAAAAACTAGAAATACGTGATACTATTAGTTTTCGTCCAAGACACCGATAGGTAATTGGACGTAAACTGTGGAAAATATAGGCATTACTTATTATTAATAACTTTTATTTGGGGCGGGTGTTGGTGTATTGGTTATGAGCATGGGCTTGTAAGTGGGAGGACCCCAGATCGAGTCCAGTGTATAACTAAATTTTATATTTGTTTAAAAAATGTTAATAGTAAAGTAGGTGCTTCCGCCCCCGTCCACGACACCTAATTTGGTAGTTGGACGTTAAGCCCGCCTGAAAAAAAAAAAATTACTTTTATTTAGAAAAAAAAAAAAAAAAAAAGATTAGAAACATAATAGAAAACTATTGTTCCGCCTCCATTTCATATTTTCCTATTTTTTGTACTTTCTCTTACTCCTAGTAAGAGGAAGTATTGTAATCGTGTCAAATTTTCTTATCGAGTTATCACCGAGAATATCCGTTTTGAGATCCCCTGAGTCCAATAAAAATAGTTTTGTGTGTGATGTATGTACGTATGTGAACAGCATAGCTCAAAAAACCCGAAAAACCTTAGAATATTCAAACTAGATATTCCGTTTAGGTATCACCATGGGATCTGACAATACGTTATACGTCAAAATTCCTCAACCGGAAGTACCACTTTACTAGTTTTTTTTTTACCTTTTTTTTACGATTTTCTCAAAAATGGCTCCAACGATTTTCTTGAAACTTGATACATCAAACTATACATACAAAGTGCTAAAACTTTTATTTGAAACATTTCTCCATAAAAATGCATTTAAGGGTACTTTTGGGGTAGGGGTGGGGTTAGGTTTTCATCTAAAGTGCTTTTTTTTTGGTTTATTGGACAATACTGTCATCTAAATAAAGTTAATTAAAATTAAATATGTGTTTGAAATTCCGTGTTTCAAAAATCGGATAACCAGAAGAAGTGCGTTTACTAAATGATTTTTTTTCACTTTTTCGCGATTTTCTCAAAAATGGCTCCGACGATTTTCTAGAAACTTCCTATATAAACTAGTTTTATTTAAAATATTTCTCTGGGAAAAATTCATTTAAGGGCACTTTTGGAGGAGGGGCAGGGTTATGTTTTTCTCTTAACTGCTATCATAGGTGGCATTAATTACAATTCTAACATCCAAACAAAATTAATTAGAAATAAATAGAATTGCCAAAATTCCGAGTTTGAAGAAAATTAATAAACCGGAAGTGCGCTTTTACTGAACAGTTTTTTTTTTTTTTCAGTTTTTGACGAATTTCATTAAATTTTTGGTACACAAACTATAAAAATTTGTCCAATTATAATTTTGAGAACTGGAGTAAGAGAAAGTTGTGTGAGTGTTTCTATTTGGAGGTGTGGGTTCCGCTAAGCCAAATTTGTTGCTTAATATTACAAGTAGATTGCACCACTATTTCTGAAATTACATAATTTCCACAATAAGGGAGGGCGATTTTAATGAATATTTTTATTTGACATGATATGTTCATAGATTGTGAGACCGTCAGAATAGTTTTTCAGTGAGGAAATAGAAACGTTGGTTACATAAGATAAAAAAAAAGAAGAAAATAAGTCAAAGCCGAATTCACTGAGTGAGAACGAAATATAATATAATATAATAAAATAAAATAAAAGAATTTGTAAAACATGATGCCAATAAACAAAACTAATTTGCATAAATAAGAGAGAAAAAAAAATTAAGAAATCAGTTAATCTAATAATATTAATGCAAAGTAAAATTTTATAATTTTTAATTTATAGAAATAAAATACATAAAAAACTTGGAATATAAACAAAAAAAATATCACTTATTAATATACAAAAAGATTTAAAAATAATAAACAAGTGAAAAAATATTTAAAAAAAAATAAGAAATTACTTTTTATAATAACTTTTATGATAAAAATTTAGAATATTTTAATGCGATATTCTATAATAATTATCATGTTTATTTGGTATTTTATACGTCGTAGCATGCATATTTCTTTTTTATTCCTGACCGGTTTCGGATTATCATCCATCGTCAGAGTAAATGTATCAAGTTTGTAGAGCAGTGATTCCCAAAGTGGTCCCTACGGACCCCCAGGGGTCCCCGGTATCATTCAGGGGGTCCGTGGAAAATTAAAATTGATTTGGGGGTCCCTGAACAACGTCATGGGGTCCGCGCAAGGTTTAATATAAAATAATAAAATTGTGATCCATTTTTATTATTATTGAAATTAGCAGTATTGTAGGGGCTCAAAAACTAAGGAGACAGGTAAGGGGCTCATACAGGAAGGCTGTCCGGGCTGATTCTTCGGAATCATGGGATAGTTATAACAGTATTAAAAGAGCATATAAATATGCTCTGAGCAGAGCCAAGAGGAATTCCTGGAGATCCTTTTGTGAGGATATAAATTCGTTCCAGGAATCATCTAGATTGGTACGGATTCTTAGTAAGGATAGGAACAGTCAGTTAGGTACCTTACGATACCATGATGGTTCCTTTACAGGGGGGGAAGGGGAGACACTTCAGCTTTTGCTTGATACTCACTTCCCGGATAATATTGGTTTAAATGCTGCTTCGTCTTTGGTGGGTGGAAGGAGATGGGACCCTGAAGATGTATCCACCTTAGATGAGGTAGTTACACATGATAGAGTCAGTTGTGCCGTACAAAGTTTCTCACCTTTCAAGTCACCTGGACCGGACGGGATTTATCCTTGTCTGTTGCAAAATGGTGGGGACGTGCTGATGAAGGTATTGTTAAGAATTTTTAAAGGATGTTTGGTTATGTACCAACATTATGGAGAGAAGTAAGGGTAGTCTTTATTCCCAAGCCAGGAAGAAACGACGATTCTGACCCCAAGGCATTTAGACCCATTAGACTTATGTCTTTCCTCTTGGAAACTCTGGAAAGGTTGGTGGATAGGTATATTACTGATGGTCCATTAAGGGATCATCCTCTCCATCCTAACCAACATGCTTATATTGTGGGTAAGTCGACAGAGACTGCATTACATTGTCTCATCGGAAGGATAGAATCTGCTCGGGAAATAAAAGAATATGCCCTAGGGTGTTTCTTTGATGTTGAGGGGGCATTTGACAGAGTGTCGTTTGATGCTCTCGAAGATGCCTTGGTACGAAAAGGTATACATCCCGTCTTAATCAATTGGATAGGTGTCGTCTATCTTAGGAGTAGGGTTATACAGGCTTCCCTTGGCGGGCGCACTATGATAGTACAAGCGGGGAGAGGGTGCCCTCAAGGGGGTTGTCTCTCACCAAAGTTGTGGTGCATAGTCATGGATGACCTTTTGGTTAGGATGAATTCATCGGGATTTTATGTGCAATTTAATTAACTCAAAAAATGACATAGCCTATATGGCTGATTTATTTGCCAAATTTAACGAAACTAATTTGAAACTACAAGGTGACCAATTAAATTTAATCAAAATTAAAAGCGTAATATCTGCGTTTGTTGCAAAACTTTTTCAGTACAAACAAAACTTGGGAAGAGGAGAATGTTCTCAGTTTCCAAATCTTTCGAAATTGCAAAATAGAGATGAAGATTTGCTTGCTTACTGTCAACACTTAACGGCTCTTCATGCAGATCTGAACCAAAGATTTGAAGACATTCTTCACATGGATATTCCCGACTGGGTGTTGAACCCTTTTGCGCGTGGACAAACTCAGATCCCAAGCACAGATGTATCCATACTAATACAGGAGCAGCTTATTGAAATATCCACAAATGAAGAACTTAAACCAATGTTTGAACAAGGATACCACAAAATGTTTTTTAAATTTGTAATTTTTATACTTGTAGCTTTTTCACTTGGGAGGTCTGTGGGCACAAGTTTTGACTATAAAAAGGGGTCCATGGGTCAAAAAAGTTTGGGAACCACTGGTGTAGAGAGTATATGTGCGGGAGGTTATAAGGTTATGTAACGTAACATAACCTTATAACTTACCGCACATAGTATATACAACTAGCAAACCAACAAGTGAGAGTGTAACAGAAACATTAAGTTGAAGTGAACTTCTCTGCACGAACTTGGTGAATTTGCTCTGACGTTGGATGAAAATCCGAAACCGGTCAGGAACAAAAGGAATATGCATGCTACGACGGATAAAATGCCAGAACTTATTGGTTTGTTGTTTGTTAATTGCATACAATAAGTTCTTCTTCTTCTTTATCTAAATCTCTTCTACCTCACGGTGTCGAGATTGCCTTCAGTTGTGCCTTCCAACTATTCCCTGTCCTTCGTCAATTTATCTCTCTTGGCCCATTTCAGTCTCCTTGCTGTAAAATCTTCTCTGACCATGCCTTCCCAGGTGCTTCACGGTCTTCCTCAAAACTCGCTGTCCCTGGATTTTCGCCTCATAGCATGTCCTAGCCACTCTCCCTATATCCATCCTCATCAAATGCCCATACCATCTTAGTCTGTTTTCTCTTAGTACTTCCTCCACAGGTTTACACTTAGGTTTGATCTTATCGTAGTCTACCTTACTCGATCCCTACGCGTCTTACCCTCAATCCTTCGAAGAAAGCGCATTTTCGCTGCTTGGATTTGGCTACGATGTTTTGATGTGGGAGCCCATGACTTACTGCCGTATGTTAAGATTGGCAGGTACGTATTTTTAAAGATTGTTACTTAAGTGCTTTTAGTAATTTCTTTTTTGTTTATAAATCCTCTTCAGGCATTAAACAATCTTCCTGCCGAAGCGATTCTGTTATTTATTTTTTTATGAATTCGGCCTTCTTCATTTCTCCCAGATATTAAAGCTTTCAACTTCTGTAGGACTTGCTGATTAACCATAATGTTCAATGGCTGACCCCTTTTCCTGCCAATCTGCATTGAATAAGTAACGAGCATTCAAATCGCTGTATCTCAGGAACGGTTTTTTAAATCAATACAATAGTTTCAGTGCGTTAAGTTGGCATCATTGTTCTTAGTTTCTCATCAGCTGTTCGAGTGTAAGCTTCACTTCACTTATTCGAGACCTCTTCTACCATCCGGTGTAGAGGTTTTACATAAGGAGCGCCATCTCTCTCTATCCCTGGCTATTCTCTTGGCCTCAGACCACTCAATCCCCTTCTTTTTTAGAATACTTCGGAGATTATCTTCCCAAGTAATTCTTCTTCTTCCTCGGGGTCGTTTTCCGGTCATTCGCGTCTCCATGGCTCTTTTGGGTAACCGGATATCCTCCATTCTACTTTCGTGGCCGTACCATCTTAGCAGCCCCCTCTCAATTAATTGGACTAGGGGTTCGCTTTTGAGCGTGGCCCGTATTGTAGACAATCCGGCATTCTTTTTATTGTTGCTTTTAATTATTTACATTCGGAGATGTGAGGGATTGGCCCACAGTCCCCTAGCGCAATGGAGGGGCTGCCTCCTTCTGGCCTCTGCGCTTGCCCTCAGTGGCTTCAGGGATCATAATTGATAGTTGAACCCCTACTTCCTGAGACGATCTGGTGTTTTGACCCGTTCAGGTTACCACTTTTCCCTCTTCCTTTCTCAACCGGGCTTGGGACCGGCTATGGCGGAGGTCCGAGTGTAAGCATAACCTCAAATGTATTCAGTTAACAATGGCTCAGAGGAACAACGCTCACTGATTAGATTTTTAGTTGCAGAGGGTATCAAAGGTAGTGAAATCCACGAAAGAATGGTGAAAATGTACGGGAATAATTGTTTGAACCATTCGAACGTTTTTACAAATAGATAGAACAGTTTAAAAGTGGCTTCGAGATTAACCCAAAGAATTTTATGCCAGACGCATTCACAAATTAGAAGAATGATGAGACAAGTGTATAAAATGTTGCTGGGGGACTATGTTGAAAAGTAGCCAAAATTTTGTATAGATTAAATAAATCGTTTTTGAGCTACAGCGATTTGTGTCGTTACTTTATTGAATGACCCTCGTATGTGCGGGAGGTTATAAGGTTACGTTACTATGTATATGTGTTTTTAATGACAAAATGGTATTATTATAAATTAGACATTAGAAAATAGTGTATAATAAATAGCACGTTTTGAAGATTAGTTTTAAAACTAAATTTTAATAATGGTGTTAAGTATGCTCAGTGTTTTATCAAGTAATTTTTATTAGGGCGAGGAGGGAGGATAAGAAATTTCGAGAGTAAAATGTACTAATAAGAATAGTTAACTGTCTAATCTTAATTTATAATAAAGCAGGCTAAAAAATTAAGTTGGCTGGGGCCAAAGATAAAACTTTTTATTTTTTAAAAAAGTTTATTTGACGTTTCGGACATCTTTGGTGTCCTTTCTCAGGAGAGTTAAATGTTTGAGGAGGTTATTGTTAACAATTGTTATTGAAAACAATAACCTCCTCAAACATTTAACTCTCATTCTTCGTTAACAGTTCCTGAGGAAGGACACCAAAGATGTCCGAAACGTCAAAAAAACTTTTTTAAAAAATAAAAAGTTTTATCTTTGGCCCCAGCCAACTTAATTTTTTAGCTTGTTTAACCCTTTAACTGCTGCGTAGTATATCAGTGTAGTGGGGATGACTGGCTCCGGTCTCCCTACTATTTGTACCCTCACAGGCTCAGTACTTTAATGGAACTGCGTCATTACCTCCATTGATGGCTTTTAAACCGTTTACTGGGTATAAATAACAGTAAAAATATTAAAAACTACAAATATTTAAAAACATGTGTATTTAATAAATATAAATAATTGAACATTTTTTGTGTTTGAAAAATTTCAAAACAGGGTGCAACACGCAACCCAACTGAACTCATTCAGGATTTCGTTTTTTTGATGTACGAAAAATCCAACATTTTTTGAAGGTACAAATATCTGTCTCGAGACGTAATAGTGGGAAAAACAGGTGTTTCCTGGAATAAACATTATTAAAAAGTGTATGGAAAGAACTTTGAAGACGTGTTTACCACAACAGTTCTAGTTATAGAATGAATATTTTTCGCTGAATGTCATCTGTCGTCTAGAAAACGTACTAATAACTATTAAAATAAACAACAGATTGCGTTACAATAGTTATACAAACTTGTGCTTCGAGCAATTAGCAAAAAATCGTAAAAACACAGATGTGTGTCCATAGCCTGAGAGGGACAACCAGGCAGTGACACATATGAGGTGTGTAAATTAAGTAATGAGACTGATTTTCTAGTGTTCGATCTGGCAACACTGGAGACGCGGCGCATGCGTGGTAGGGCAAGTAAACATCTGATACACGTCCAGTGCAAATTTGAAAATGCTAGAGTTGTTGCACTGTCCGTAGTGACTTTTTTTGTGAGCAAGGTTTTTTTCAGTGCGTTTTAAAAATGAGTGACATCAATTACGAGCAACGTTGTGCTATCAGGTTTTGCTTCAGACTTGGGCACAGTGCAACGGAAACGTTTGAAAAACTGTGCCAGGCCTATGGAGACAATGTTTTGTCGAGAGCACAGGTTTTTAGGTGGTTTAAGTCGTTTGCAGAAGGTAGGGAATCAATTGAAGACGAGCCTCGCAGCGGAAGGCCTTCATCTTCAAGAACCGACGAAAATGTTGGCAGAATCCGCGATCTCGTGCGTTCAGATCGTCGTTTGACAGTCCGAATGATCGGCGAAGAGTTGAATTTGACTCACACAACCGTTCATCAAATTTTGACTAATGAATTGGGGATGAGAAAAATTTGTGCAAAAATGGTTCCGAAAAATCTTTCACACCGCGATTTCTATTAATGAGTATTTGGCCAGTAATAACATTCCTGTGGCTCCTCAGCCTCCTTATTCACCCGACTTGAGTCCATGTGACTTTTTTTTGTTCACCAAATTGAAAAATCACCTCAAGGGACGTCATTGGAGAATATTCAAACAGCCGTAACCAACCAACTGAAGTCTATTCCAGTATCCGAGTTCCAGCACTGCTATGACGAATGGAAGAATCGTGTTCAGCGTTGTGTGGCTTCCCAAGGTAGTTACTTTGAAGGGGACAATGTTGAATTGTAATTTTATTTGAATAAAAAAAAGATAAAAAATCAGTCTCATTACTTAATTTACACACCTCGTATATGTGTCCATAGCGTGGCAGGCACAACCAGTTGTAAACACATATATGTGTCCGTAGCAGTTAAAGGGTTAATTAACAAAAGCCAAACATAAATACTGTTTATATTGATAATTTATAATAATTCTAATTTGTCATTAAACACACACACACACACACATAGTAACGTAATCTTATATTCTCACGCGCCATACAATCAACAAACCAACAAGTATCGAGTAACAGAAACAATGCATTGAATTGAACTCTCTAAACGAATTTGATAAATTTACTCTGAGAATAGCTCAAAATCTGAAACCGGTTAGGAATAAAAAACCGCTCAATTATCGGAGATATTATCCAGCATTTTGGACCCATTCACATATTCATCAATTTATTATTGTGTTATTTCGTCTAGTCCTGTATGTCAGAATTGTGATGATGATGGAATTAGGGAAACGGTGTATCAGTATTTATGTCAGTGTCTTCGTTTTGTTGGCACTAGGTTTCGGAATTTTTTGGGAGAGTCTCTTTCACTCTCACAGGAAAACCTGGGAGGGTTGGAGTTGAAGGATATTTTAGGACATTGAAGACAGACCGGTAGACTGCCGCAGGAGATCAATTAGGGGGATGATTTAGGGGGGATAAAAGCCATATTGGCTTAGGTACTACACCGATAGGCACCCAGCTTTAATAATAATTATTAAAGTTATTTATTATTACATTTCTTATTACGCCGTTATATAAAATTAATCTCATTTTTACGTACATTTGTTGTCTAAAAATGTTCAAATATTTGGTTGTAATGGCAGTGAACAAACAATCTTCATGATGGCAGAATTTTTGTTTCTATTAGTCGTGATACGTAAATTGATTTTTTTTTTTTTAATGTTTAAAAATAAAAATTGGAACTCTTTACATGTGCAGTTAATTGGCTACGTTTAAAAAAACGTAAAAAAAAAAAAAAAAAAACGTGAAAAAATATTATTCAGTAATGTGGGTATTTCCAGTTGAAGAATTTTGACAGTATAACTTGTTTTATATTCCAGTTTCTAGAGATGTTAAAAATAAAAAAAAACCAAAGTAGTTATGCGGGAAAAAAATCTGATGGGAAACTTGGATTAGCAATTGCCCCTTAAAAAAAAAAAAAAAAAAATCAAGAAAAATGTTTCAAATAAAAAAAAAAAAAATCTGGTGTGAAACAATCACACAACTTTCTCTTACTCCAGTTCTCAAAATTATAATTGACAAATTTTATAGTTAGTGTATCAAATTTAATGAAATTCGTTCCGAAAACTAAAAGAAAAAACTGTTCAGTAAAAGCGCACTTCCGGTTTACAAAATTTTCTTGAAACTCGGAATTTTGGCCATCTATTTATTTCTAATTAAGTTTCTTTTGATGATAGAATTGTATAATCAACTATGATAGCACTTTATGGAAAAACATAACCCCACTCATCCTCTAAAAGTGCCCTTAAATGAATTTTTCCCAGAGAAATGTTTTTAAATAAAAGTTGTAGCTCTTTGTATGTTGAGTTTATATTAGAAGTTTCAAGAAAATCATTGGAGCTATTTTTTAAGAAAATCCCAAAAAAATTGAAAAAAAATTATTTAGTAAAGTGGTAAAGTAAACGCACTTCCGGGTCATCCGATTTTTTTCTCCAAACTTGGAATTTCAACAACATATTTAATTCTAATTAATATTATTTAGATGACAGAACTGAAATAGCACTTTAGATGAAAACCTAAACCCACTTCTCCCCCAAAAGTGCCCTTAAATGAATTTTTCCGGTGAAATGTTTCAAATAAAAGTTGTAGCTCTTTGTATGTGTATTTGATATTTGAAGTTTCAAGAAAATTGTTGGAGCCATTTTTGAGAAAATCGCAAAAAAAGTAAAAAACAAGAAAAAAAAAAAAAAACTAGTACAGTGGTACTACCGGTTGAGGAATTTTGATAGATAACCTACTGTCAGATCCCATGGTAGTACCTAAAGGGAATATCAGTTTCAAATTTCTACGGTTTTTCGTTTTTGAGCTATGCTGTTACACACACAGAACATTTTCTAAAAAACCACTTTTTTTGACTCAGGGGACCTCAAAACGGATATATCCAGTGAAAACACGATATCGAAAATTTGACACGATTACAATACTTCCTCTTACTAGGAATAAGAGAAAGTAAAAATAAAATAGAAATGATACACTAACACGATTTACTAGGAGTAAGAGAAAGTAATAATACGTTTAATTTCTGCATGTCAAGAAGGGAGAGAAATCATTATAGATTTACTTTAAACTTGGAATGTTTACTGCACAGACGTAAAACGTATCACTTTAATTTGAAATATTTCTGCCGCCCGCCACACCCAAAATCTGGTGTGAAACACTCACACGACTCTCTCTTACAGCGAAATGGTAAAATTTTCTTCATACTTACAATTCTTATTAGTGTTTAAAACCTTCGGCATTTTTATGGAGAAAATCACAAAAAAAACTGAAAAATCTATTGAGTAAAGTTGCACTTCTGGATTGAGAGGGTGCGAAACACTAAGTTAAAAGGTGTTTGTATCTGCTCGGACAGCCAAGCTGCGCTGAAGGCGCTGAGTTCATGTGTCTTCACTTCCAGGCTGGTGTTAGAATCTTCTAAAAGACTGGAAGAGCTTTCTTCTCTGAAGGATGTGCTTCTAGTCTGGGTGCCAGGTCACATGGGAATCTTTGGCAATGAGGAGGTGGATAGGTTTGCCAAATTAGGTGCCTCTCTCCCTTTCATTGGTCCAGAGCCTGCTGTTGGTGTGTCTTCTGACACATGTCTGTCAGCCTTCCAGACATGGAAGCTTCACAGCATTCATCCTTATGGATGGGTTCAGTTGGTTTTCGGCAGTCCAAAATGTTCATCGGGGGTCCGGACAAGGCCATTAGTCTTGTCCGTTGCTGTGTTTTTCACGGAGCGCTCTCAGGCATCTAGTTGGATCTCTTACTGGACATTGTGGTTTAAGGAGACATCTCTACATAATGGGGCTCATGCCGGATCCATTTTGTAGGGTCTGTGAGACAGAGGAGGAAACACCCATCCATCTTATGACTGATTGCGTGGGTTGTGAGGAAATTAGGTTCAGGACGTTTGGTCGGAATAAGGATGTCTGTGGAAGAGCTTAGGCTATTTCCGCTTATTCGGACTGCGGTGAATCTTAGATGGGTTAGATCCGGGTCTGGATTTTTGTTCTAGACCCGGTTTGTTGTTGTTTTTCTTGGGGTAGCTATATGGGCCTAGTGAGGCTTTGGATAACGTAGTGTTTTGTCCATCCCACAGACAAATAATAATAATGCACCTCTGGATAGCTGATGTTCTTCAAACTGGGAATTTTGGCAACTTATATCATTCTATAATATTATTTAGTTGAGAGAATTGTTTAAAGAACAGAGGAAAACATAACCCCTCCACTCCCCTAAAAGTGCCCTTAAAGTGATACTTGCGGTTGAGGAATTTTGATAGATAACCTACTGTCGAATCCTATGGTGTTACCTAAACGGAATAATAAGTTTCAACTTTTTTACGATTTTATCGTATTTGAGCCATACTGTTCACATACATACATACACAAACAGACACACACACCATTTTCTAAAAATCATTTTTTTTAGACTCAGGGGACTCAAAACGGATATTTCCGGTGAAAACTCGTTATAGATAATGTGACACGATCGTATTATTTCCTCTAACAGCAGTTGGAGAAATAAAAATGAAAAGATAAACATTTTCTCATACAATAAATTGTACATATTTCATAAAAACGTATTAATTTTTATTGAAATATTGGCATTATGTCGGCAAATTATGTTAGGTTTTGCTCTTCTTTTATGTTTTAAAGTTTTTTTAAAATTTATTCTGGGACTACCTACCTACCAACCTAGAGTAAGTAGCTACGGGTTTGATGGATGCCAGAAATATATTTTATTTGTAAAATCAAGAAAAATCTAACATTCGCTGGCAAAAAGGGTATACACAGGTAGAAGACTACAGTTACAGAAAAAGTTCAAAATACTCGGTTAGCTTTGTCTTTTAAAGTTCACAGAACTTTGGTAGCTTTGTCTTTTCACCCATTTTCACAAGGGAATATTTGTACTGACAAGAGAAGGCATTCTTTCAAAACAGTCTGCATTCTGCTTTCAAATAAGAACAGTCTGAATTAGACATTCTACCAGTAAACATCAGTGCCAGTTATAAGTTAAAACATAAGAGTTTATTCTAACATACGAGGGTGTGTAAATTAAGTAATGAGACTGATTTTCTAGTGTTCGATCTGGCAACACTGGAGACGCGGCGCATGCGTGGTAGGGCAAGTAAACATCTGATACACGTCCAGTGCAAATTTGAAAATGCTAGAGTTGTTGCACTGTCCGTAGTGACTTTTTTTGTGAGCAAGGTTTTTTCAGTGCGTTTTAAAAATGAGTGAATCAATTACGAGCAACGTTGTGCTATCAGGTTTGCTTCAGACTTGGGCACAGTGCAGCGGAAACGTTTGAAAAAAACTGTGCCAGGCCTATGGAGATAATGTTTTGTCGAGAGCACAGGTTTTTAGGTGGTTTAAGTCGTTTGCAGAAGGAAGGGAATCAATTGAAGAAGAGCCGCAGCGGAAGGTTCTTCATCTTCAAGAACCGACGAAAATGTTGGCAGAATCCGCGATCTCGTGCGTTCAGATCGTCGTTTGACAGTCCGAATGATCGGCGAAGAGTTGAATTTGACTCACACAACGTTCATCAAATTTTGACTAATGAATTGGGGATGAGAAAAATTTGTGCAAAAATTGTTCCGAAAAATCTTTCACAAGAGCAAAAAGACATCAGAAAGGAAAGGAGCCTTGACTTTTTGGGAGCAATTGAAAACGATCCCAATTTTTTGGAACGTGTTATTACAGGAGACGAGTCTTGGGTGTTTGAGTATGACCCAGAAACTAAGCGTCAGAGCATGCAGTGGCACACTTCAACCTCTCCAAGGCCAAAAAAAGCAAGAATGAGCAAGTCAAAAATCAAATGCATGCTGATTTGCTTTTTTGATAGCCAAGGAATCGTTCACAAAGAATTTGTGCCTCAATGCCAAATGGTAAACCAACATTTTTACCGAGAAGTTCTTGAGAGACTTCGAAAAAGAGTCATGCGTGTGAGACCAAACATCAAAAACAAGTGGGTGTTGCATCACGACAATGCTCCGTGTCACACCGCGATTTCTATTAATGAGTATTTGGCCAGTAATAACATTCCTGTGGCTCCTCAGCCTCCTTATTCACCCGACTTGAGTCCATGTGACTTTTTTTTGTTCCCCAAATTGAAAAATCACCTCAAGGACGTCATTTTGGAACATTGGAGAATATTCAAACAGCCGTAACCGACCAACTGAAGTCTATTCCAGTATCCGAGTTCCAGCACTGCTATGACGAATGGAAGAATCGTCTTCAGCGTTGTGTGGCTTCCCAAGGTAGTTACTTTGAAGGGGACAATGTTGAATTGTAATTTTATTTGAATAAAAAAAATATAAAAAATCAGTCTCTTTACTTAATTTACACCTCGTATATACTCACAAGCCCTTTACTAAACCGCTCGTACTACCACCAAGCTACTACAAACTAAGCTAATACAACACATCCATACCAATTACATTTTTACACGGGTCTACAAGAGCCTACAGAGCCTCCTCCACAATCCTATTCCACTCTTCTTTTTTTTTTGGACGTGTCTTCTCCATCTTCTCACTCCCATTATCTTCAATAATTCTTCCACATCTCCTAGCCATCTCAATCGGGGACGTCCTTTTCTACGGTATTCTCAACACAACAACACTCTAAAAAAAAAAAAAATAAATTATCCCTCATTTATTAATTCATTCATACTAAACTTACTAACATTAGACTATCATTAATATTAAACATTAAAACAAGAGTTCCTCTCAAACAACAGCAACTTAAGTTACAGGTTCATTGAGTAATTTTCCTCGAAACTTCCAAGATTCCGTTGCGTAACAGATCAGTTGGGGCCAATCCGTTCCATTCAGCAAATTCACAAATTTTCCCCAAAGACGGCTAAACGAATTGGCGACAAAGTACAGCAGGTACCCACAAAATAAAAAGTATCCTCCCTCTCCCCAAGATCACGTAGAAGACATTCGTCATTGGACTCTGTGTCATAGGGCTTATAATTAAGCTTAAGCAGTTCTCCTCTCAGCCTCAGAACCCAGCATACCGAAGATAAACCACTGAGGGTGTCTACATCACCAAGTAAATTAGCACATCTCACCCAACTAACAATTTATAAATTGTAAACCTATGAAAATTCTGAGTAATAATAATAATACGGCCATAATAATATTTACAATTATATACAGTTTTAATTTATAGGATAATTAGTGGAATCAAATTTAGGAAGATTCCGGATAAGAGTTCCGGAGAAATAGCGACATTTGAAGGTATAGAGCTTGGGGGAATGTCGGGTGTGAAATGGAATGGAGTTCCAGAGATTAGTCCAGTGGATATGGAAGGATCTGGAGAAAGTGGAGATGCGGTGGGAAGGGATGCGGGGGTCGGAGAGGCTGGGTTCCGGGCGTATCTGAAGAAAAGTAGCTGAAAAATATAGAGTGGTATTGAATAAGGGAACTTCAACTCGGTGTAGTTCACGAGAAACATGAACATCTCTCAGGATACCGAAGATAAAACGTAGGCAGCAGTTCAGGAGGCGTTCAAGTTCAGCCTCGAGTTTCCCAGAGTTGCCCCCATATACCGAAAAACTATAATCGAAGTGGGGAAAATAAGACCAAAAGTTGACGGGTTTTTAAGGAAATAAGTTGGCGGGAATGGTAAAATGTTTTAAGGGAGACAGAAGATTTAGGGTACATGGTCTTTACAGGAGAGGGTTTGATCAAAGATAACTCCAAGGTCTTATCAAAGGAATTAGGGCATTGTTTCAGGAAAGGATAGGAAGGGATTGGGTAGAATTAAGGGAATGACTGGAACCGAACTTCTCTGCATTCAGGGATAGATTATTAGCAGCGGCCCAAGTGCTAATCCTGTTCAAGTTTTCTTGCAGCTTAAGAGTTACTTGATGTAAATACCGCTATATGTAAAAAATGATTAAAAAAAAACAGACCACATTCTGAAATCTTCTTTATAGACTCACTGTTCCCCAAAAGTTATTTCCGGTAAAAACTCGTTGTTAAAACTTTGACGCGATCGCAAAAAAAAACAGAATTCTATAAAACTTGGAGTTAATTTTTGGAGTTAGTATTTGATTTTAAAATTGAAGTATAACTCCATAAAGAATGGACAAATTAATTGGAAGAACAGTGAACGTCCTCTACTATTAAGGACAGTCCTAAATATATTTGAAGTAGCCGACCTTTAAATTATTTATTTCCTTTCAAAACCGGGTATTTTCCTTTATTTTAACAAAATGCCGGCAACTTTGGTTTCACTGTCATCCAGTTAAGACTAAACATGAAATTTTTAAGGGAAAAAAAATTGAAAAATGTTATTATTTCTTACAAGGACTTCATTAAATGTCGTAGGAGAGTGCGCTGCTATTTTCAGAAGTGTTAAACCATTGTTGACCCTGGTGTTGTTATTAACATAAATTAGAAAGCAATTATCCATTGATTTAATCAATACCGCATCTAGAAGAACTTTAAAGTACTCTAAAGTTATCTGGGCACTGACCAATAATCTATGATTTGATCAATTTTTACTCCGGATGGAGAGGAAGTATTTACGATCGTATCAAATTTTCCAAATTGAGCTTCCCCCCCGGAAATACATGTTTTGGGTTCCTTTGAGTACGAAAAAATGTTTTTTTTTTCGCGAATAGTCTGTGTGTGTGTGTGTGAACAAAATATTTGATGAACAAAAAATTGCATGAAATTTAAACTTGATATACCGTTTAGGCGCTTCTCTAGAGAATTCATCAGACATAAAGATTTCGGGCAAAATCCATTAACCGAAACTGCAACTTCACTATAAAGATTTACCCCCCCCCCCAGGGTCTCTCTCTCTGTGGTGTGTTGTGTGTGTGTGTGGTTGTGTGTGTATGTATGTATGTATGTATGTGAACAGCATACCTCAAAAATAAAAAACCGTAGAAACTTGATATTCCGTTTAGGTATCACCATGGGATCTGACAGTACGTTATTTGTCAAGATTCCTCAACCGGAAGGACCACTTAAGTAGTATTTTTTTTTTTTAACTTTTTTTCAATTTTCTTAAAAAATGGCTCCGATTGTTTTCTTCAAACTTGGCATATCAACTTTTATTTGAAACATTTCTCTGGAAAAATTCATTTAGGGACACTTTTAAGGGTGAGATGGGGGTTAGGTTTTCATCTAAAGTGCTATTTCAGTTTATTAGACAATTCTATCATCTAAATAATGTTAATTTTAGAATTGAATATGTTGTTAAAATGCCGAGTTTGAAAAAAATCGGATAACCGGAAATGCGTTTACTTTACCACTTTATTAAATAATTTTTTGTCACTTTTTTTTTGCGATTTTTTTCAAAAATGGATCCAACGGTTTCCTTGAAATTACCTATATTAACTATGCATACAAAGATCTACAACTTTTATTTAAAATATTTCTCTGGGAAAATTCATTTAAGGGCAATTTTAGGGGAAGGATGGGGTTATGTTTTTCTTTAAAGGGCTATCATAGTTAATTATACAATTCTATCATCCAAATAAAATTAATTAGAAATAAAGAGATGGCCAGAGTTTCTGAGTTTAAAGAAAATTAGTAAACCGGAAGTGCGCTTTTACTGAATAGTTTTTTTTTTCGTCGAATTTCATTAACTTTGATGTACAAACTATAAAATTTGTCAATTATAATTTTGAGAACTGGAGTAAGAGAAAGTTGTGTGAGTGTTTCTGTTTTTCATTTGCTCAGGAAAAAACTCTTAAACCAAATTTATAGTAAATATAGAATTTCGAAAAATTTGCCACAATTTCAATACTTCATTTTGATTATAATAAAAGTAATTAATAAATTCTAAGGAAAACATCATATTCTTTAAAAAAAAATCCTTATTCTCAAAATATTTGTTTAAACTCCACTTTATACTTGAATTGTGAAAACAGCCGCTGTCTACTGCACGTGTTTGTGGCGCTTCCTTCTAGTGTCCTTGACTAAACAACGCATAATTTATGTATCTATATATCAAAAATGATCAAAACGTTTGTCCTTGAAATGTACGTATCTGAAATCGTAAAACTAAAATTCTAGGAAATTCCCTTGTTTAGTTTTATATTAGCGGAAGTATTGCTAACGTCCAGTTAGATTCTTAGTAGCAAAGCCGGTACCTATTTCTCAATGATTACCACTCATAAAGTTTTTCTTTCTAAATTGATTATTATACAATATTTTTTTATGTCTTAATTCTAAGAAAAAAAAAAATTCTAGTGAGAATATCGCGATGTTTTCACCATATTTGTAGGAGTAGGTACATATCACATTCACAGGGAAGGGAATAGCTAAGTGGTTAGTGTATCAGACTCCCACGCGGGAGGACCCAGGTTCAAGTACAGCTATGCTACCCTTAGATTTTTTTTCTTCCTAGAAGCCTCTACAGCTCACTGTCCGGAGGCCGGCAGTGCTTCTGAGAAGGCTCCAGGCGCCAATGACATATATGTTGACGCGCCTTAAATAAAAAAATAATAAAAAAAAAATTCACTCACCCAGAAGAAGAGGAAAAAATCTAATGTCACAAACACTTACACAAGTTTCTCTTAAACCTATTCATGAAATGACAAATTTTCATTTAAACTTCAAATTTCACTCATTTTTCCTTAAAAAAAAAAAAAAATAAATAAATATAGAAATGATAGTAGGGGGGGGGAACAAATACCAACCCTTTAAAAGAAGAACGTGCCAATAACATTGAACCAACCGCGTATATAACATTTAAAATTTAACGCCACAAATTTCGCACAACTATCTAAAATTTAATCCCCCCCCCCCCCAAAACAATGTTCATCAAATAAAAATGATAGGTATTTATGTGTGTAGATAGTTTACGATATTTAAAGAAAATCTTTTGGAAAATCGTTATCGAGAAAATCACGAAAAAGTGAGAAAAAAAAAAATCATGAAAGTAATATTTCCGGTTGATAGATTTACCCAAAACTTCAGTGTCAGATGAGGGTGATAGACGTTTAAGCTTTCTAAGATTTTTCGTTTACTTACTGCGTGTACGTTACTTATATATCTAAGCGGCCATATGTAGAGCACTCTAAGTCAAAATCATCAAAGCTTTATGCAAAATTAAATTTAAATTAGCTGAAACATCTCCAATAATCCACTAAAATCAATTTTGCCAGCAATAGTATGTTTCAAATAAAAATGATATATTTCTAACTGTGCGACAAGAAAATGATCTATTCTATAAAATCGCACTTCTGGTTAACCGATTTTCTTCAGATTTGTAATTCCATCAATGCTCCTAATATATATAAATTTTATGTATGTAATAAAACCATGTATTATACTGAAATGGTTCTGTTTAATAGGAAACAGTAAAAACAAGAAATAATATAAGTGAGCTCTTTTTACACCCTATTATCTCAACCTCCGGTAGGCTCTGTACAGTAAATACAAGAAAGATAATTAATAATATAAATTAAGGTGTGATACCTCGGGCGGGCTCTGATTAATAGAAAACAGTAAAAATTAAAAATAGTAAAAATACTGAGTGGACTGTATATAATATAATAGTTGGGAAAAACGAAAATTAAAATATTAAACGTATAGGAAAATAAATATATAAATTAAATTAAAAAATGGGTAGCAAATATAATTTATTATCACTTTCAATAAGCCAAAGGAATGGTGCTTACCTTAAAACGCAGAATCCTGGTTACCACTGCTGGGAGACTCTTGAGTTTTCATCCATACACTGCTGCTTAGGTAATAATTAAATGAGCTCCCCAGAAGCTGCACGGCAGAAAACCAACCGGAAGTAACAACCATGTGATTTCATAATAAACTCTGCAGACAGAGAGAACCGAGCCGCTAAGTCGACAAAAGGACCAGTTTATTAATACTACCCAGGAAAACCAGAAGTAACAAACTTGGGTTTTCACAATTGAGGGCAACCGAATTGGCATGAATTGTATAGGTATTAAATGGCGACCTATTCAAGGGAGTGTTGCATAATGACTTGCTCCTTCGAGCTTAAAATGACGAATGACTGAGATAGGAGAAAATGCATAGGTTACCCCCCTCTCTACTCTTAGGACACAGCCTAATAAATTAGTAAATTATTTTCAAGGTACTACAATACCCTCCAAAATTATTGTACGCTGTTGGTGGCAAATTTAAATTTATATTAAATACCGGAACAGGTATTGTTCAGTTGTTACAGGTATTGTAACAGTTTGTTACTTCTGATTTTCCTGGGTAGTGTTAATAAACTGGTCCTTTTGTCGACTTAGCGGCTCGGTTCTCTCGGTCTGCAGAGGTTATTATAAAATCACATGGTTGTTACTTCCGGTTGGTTTTCTGCCATGCAGCTGCTGGGAAGCCCATTTAATTATTACTTAAAATCATCAGCCAAGCAGCAGTGTATGGATCAAGACTCAAGAGTCTACAAGCACATAAGATATATTTCATCATAAGATATATTTCTTCTCTCCCCTTATCGCCGTTATGGCTAAAGACACATGGGGCACCAGGATTCTGCGTTTTAAGGTAAGCGCCATTCCTTTGGCTTATTGAAAGTGATAATAGATTATATTTGCTACCCATTTTTTAATTTAATTTATATATTCATTTTTCCTATACGTTTAATATTTTAATTTCCCGTTTTGCCCAACTATTATATTATATACAGTCCACTCAGTATTTTTACTATTTTTAATTTTTACTGTTTTCTATTAATCAGAGCCCGCCCGAGGTATCTCACCTTAATTTATATTATTAATTATCTTTCTTGTATTTACTGTACAGAGCCTACCAGAGAATTGAGATAATAGGGTGTAAAAAAAGCTCACTTATATTATTTCTTGTTTTTACCGTTTCCTATTAAACAGAACCATTTCAGTATAATACATGGTTTTATTACATACATAATATTAATATATATTAGGAGCATTGATGGAATTACGAATTTGGAGAAAATGGTTAACCAGAAGTGCGTTTTTACAGAAGAGATCATTTTCTTGCTGCATAGTTAGAAACAAATCATTTTTATTTAAAATATATTGCTGGCAAAATTGATTTTAGTGGAGTATTGGAGATGTTTCAGTTAGTTTAAATTTAGATTTGCATAAAGCTTTGTTGATTTTGACATAGAGTGTTCCATAAAGGTCGCTCAGGTATACAAGTAACGTAAACACGGAGTTCCTGGGTTCGAGTCCAGCTATGCTGTCCTTAGATTTTTCTCTTTCTAGGAGCCGCTATAGCTCACTGTCCGGTGATGGACAGTATTGTTTGTAACGAGAGAACACAGTCCGGAAGCCGGCAGAGCACTGATATAGCTCCGGCCGCCAATGACCATAGATGTTGACGCACCTTTTATTAAATTTAAAAAAATCAAAGAAAAAAAAAAAAATCAAAGAATGTAATGTGAGTGTTTCACACCAGATTTTTTTCATAATTAGGAGATCTCAAAACATGTGGGTTTCGAAAATTTGACATGAACCGGAATACTTATGTAAGGACATAAGGATCGCGGATATGTTTAATTTTTTTCTTATTTGAGCGATAGAAAATTAATGGTCACGAGGGAGAATGGAACGGATGTATATGTTAATTGATATAATGAATAATTTTTAACGCATCAGCGATATTTTCCGTGATAGTCCATGAACCAGAGTAACCACAACATTTTTAATGCATTTTTTTTTTTTTTTTTTAAGAATTATTTTTGCAATTCATAGTAAACAAGTAGCAGAGTATTCCAATGTACTTATAATTTTACTTTTAAAACAGGAATTTCCAGGTAATATAGTATAAAATTGTTTCATAAAATGAGGTAATTAAAAAATAAAAAATAATTAATATTCATATCCGTAATGACTATTAAATAAGAAAGAGGTGTAGAATTATCGTCGTATCCAGGCTTGATGATGTATGGCAATTATATATAAATTATTTAACGGTTGTGAGTTTTTCAATTTGTAATCAATGGTGTTATGATCTATTCTTTCTTGGAGATAACAAGACCTTGATAGTTTAGCTATATTCGGCTGTTCTAATTAATTAGATTCTAAATTAAACTGTTTCTTAAAGTGTTTTGACTTAAATGCATACTTTATAGTTTCTTTTATTATTATCCCCTTGAATAAACTACGTTTATCCATGTAAATTGTCCTTATAAACATTGGATTGTTAAAAATAAATCTGGTGTGAAATACTCACACAATTTTCTCCTATTCCTGCTAATATACAATTATAAATAAAATGACATATAGAGGCGTCAGAGGCAAAGTACTAACCTATTACCCCAAGCAGGTAGGGAGATGAAAAGTGCGCTAATAACATAGAACCAATGATTTGAAATTCAATGCCACAAATTTCGCAAAATTATCTAAAACCAATTCTTTTCTGGAAAAATGCCAGATTTACTTCAAATTTGGTGTTCTAGCAATGCTACAAATATATGTTAATATTATAAAAGTGGCATCCTCACGCGTTGGCCCCCAGTGGCTAGCGCACTCGCTTTTCGTGCGAGAATTCAAGGTTCGATTCCCATGAGGGCAAAGTCGGTGTTTACCTAAAGCATCGTGATAAAAAGTGGGAAGCTACATTCTTCCCGTGATACCCCCTTTCCTCTTGGTACTGGAGGGTAGTTTTAGGACCGTACCTACCCTCTCGGGTTTACCTGTCCCCCGCTGCAAGCAACGGGATCGTTTAACAAGAGATGGATATCACTACTGAAATGTAATTGGTGAGTTGAGTTGTTGTAGTTTGTAGTGGTAGCTTGTAGTGGCTTGAGAGGTTTTGTAAAAGGGCAGTATATATGTTTAAGAGAGTGAAGTATCAGAAATAAGAAAGTAGTCACCACTGCTAACAATAAATATATTCTATTTATTGAAGAAATTATTAACTTATTAATATGCACTGATGCTAAGAGAGCGAAAAACAAATGTACTGCTTGAGTGTCTGTTCAGACTGTCTTGAAGGAATGTCTTCTCTTCATAGTTCAAATCCTTTCAACTAATGCTGGGATGTATGGAGGGAGTTTTATTGCTTTACTCTAACTGTTTCTTGCCCTTTGTCTCTTGGTTTACATTGACCTAGATTGTAGTGTCTGGCTCTATTCCCATCACTAAAATACACTATTTTTGAACTAGCTAATTTTCTCAAAATTATTTTACTAAACTATTTTCCAAAACATTATTTTTCCATTTCATTCTTCCTCTACACTACCATAAAGTGGTCACACTTCATTCCCAGAAGAGGCTAGGGAAGGCACCCCCTAGCAGGCTCTGGTGAACTGCGTACACCCAGCAAATGCGCTTCCAGCTATGGGCTTGCACCGGGATATAATTTATATTGCGAGTCTCCTCCCGCTCTCAACTCTTGACCTCGGTCATTGGAATTGTTGCTTAGAACACGGCCACTACGAATCCAAACCTCAATTGCAAGCAATTGGCTTGGAAACTGATGCTTGCACCCGTAGATCAGTATTTCAACTCTAACGAGCTAGCGTGACTGATCGCACGCCCGATGGATCTACAGATTCCATCTACTGATTCCAGTCCATTGCCTCAAGTACAATGGTTCAATAACCTAGGATATTTACAGGCAACCTTGCAAGGGGAAAGGATCAGGATAGGATTGGTCGATGTGACGGATTCCCTAACCTGGAGAGCTAGAGGCTGATTATACCCCGAAGGGTGGGAGATGGTGACGCCACATACGCATGCTCTAGTGGAAGCTACAGTTAGTAGCGCTCTAGGTAGTGAATGCTGGAACCAAACGGCGTGGGAACTGCGGCATGCTTACCACATGCCACTCCCTATTCAAATCGCCGTCTGACAAGCCTTAGCCCTGCATGGGCTGTTGTGCCATAGGGTATTATAAAACTGGCAGAATCACACATTGTACTAAAGTAGTAGTGTAGACTTTTAGAGGAAAATTGAACGCTACTGTTTCCCCAGAACAAGTCCAAAAATCTATTTTCCTGAGAAAAATATTTTAATAAAATTGTTAGTTATTTATTTATTTGATAGGATACAAAGTTTCGAGAAAAATCACGATAAACTAAGCAAAAAAAGCTATTCAATAAAATTGCATTTCTGGTTGATGGATTTTACCAGAAACCTTCATGTCAGATGCGTTAGTAGCACCTAAATGGAATACCAAGTTTGAGTTTCTTGCGTTTTTTTTATAGTTTTTGAGATATTTTGAAAGCACAGAAACGTACACATATAATATATACATTGTAATGCAGCCACTAGTGCCATCTAGGAGAGAAAACAGGCACCTCAAGTTCTCCTCGTGGCCGCTAGGAAGCACTAGCGGCGCTCTCTAGCTCTTTCTAGAATGCTCTAGAACTTTCCAGACCTTTCTCCCTGCTATAAATAGAGAACAACAGCTCGATAAAGTGAGTTTTGAGAGAGTCTTGTTACAAACGGAGTGTGCGTTTGTGAATAGTAAATAAAAATTGAACTATGTGAACTTTTGTTGGTTTAAACTGTGTATTAATTATTATTAAGGGCTTTATTTGTAATTTATTGTTTGAAACAATAAATTGATGTTTTTTTTTATTGAAGTTTATAGTGTTTTATCTAAACGAACCCACTTAGAAACTAATTGCAGTAGCTATTTCAGAGTGAAAAACGTTACTATATATATTAAAACAGACCATTCGCTAAAAAACATTTTTTCAAACTAAGGGGGCTACAAAACATGTCTTTCAGGTGTAAATTCAATTTCGAAAACTTGACACGATTACTAGGAGTAAGAAAAAGTAAAAATCTGATATTCTATCCGTCGTAGCAAGCATCTTTCTTTTTCATGACCGGTTTCGGATTTTCATCCATCGTCAGAGCAAATTCACCTAGTCCGTGTAGAGAGTTTACGTTATTTACTTATTTATTTTAATATCATCTCCAATTTGCCGTTTGCTGCCAACCTTAATTACATATCAATTTACCTACATATTTTCTTGTATTAACCTTGCTTGGATTTCACATTTATTTATTATTTGTACAACCTTTTGACTGTGCATAAACCTTGCATTGCCATTCTTCAAACTTTACACTTTACAGTACAGTATACTCCTGAAATTTCTTATCGCCGTCCCCCTAATAAAAATGACTTAATAAAAGACTGAACATACTTAACACCAGTATTAAAATTTAGTTATAAAGCATTCTTCGAAACATGCTATTTATTATACACTATTTTCAAATGTATAATCATAATTCATAATAATTCCATTTTGTCATTAAATACACACCCACACACATATAGTAACATAACCTTTATAACCTCCCGCACATATATACAACCAACAAGTGTAAGTGTAACAGAAGTATTGCGTTGAAGTGAACTCTCTACACGAACTTGATGAATTTAATCTGATGATGGATAAAAATCCGAAACCGGTCAGGAACAAAAAGAATCAGGAACATGCTAGGACGCATAAAATACCAGTTGTTATCCAGCATTGAGGACCCATCCATATATTCAACGAAAGTAAAAATGTTTTTATCGAATGGTCTGTATGTGTGTGAATAAAATATCTCAGAAACAAATAGTTCCAGAAAGCTCAAACTTATCCCTGGCGAACCTTAATAGCCTTCATGTAGATTGAGTGTTCGGGCACAAGTGCATTCAAGGAAACGAAGAGGCCGACAGGTTGGCAAAGGAAGGCGCCTCACGACCGCTTATTAGGCCTGATCCTTTCTACAGCCTGTCGTATTTAAACGTCTGGAGAGAGGGCTTGAGAAATGGCTAACACGGAAACACACATTATATTGGAAAAACATTGCGGGGCAGAAGTACTTCAAGATCTTCTTAGAGGAACGTTCAAACACTCGCATAACAACCTATCTCCTTGGCAAAACATGGTAGAGGCTAAGGAGAATCACTACCTTAGTTACAGGGCACTGACTTTTTAGGAAACATCTACATAGTATGAGTTTCTCTGTAGATCCAGTCTGTAGGAAATTCGGCCAGAAGAACGAAACACAGGTGCATCTTTGAAAATGTGGCTGGGTCCGCAATGCTGGATAACATCCGGTATTTTATCCGTCGTAGCATGCATATTGGTTTTGTTCCATATTAGTTTATCCGTAGTAGCATGCATATCGGAACAAAACCACGGATAAAATACCGGTGCATCTTCTTTTAGGTTCTAAGCACTATGCTCGCAAACTATTTCAAAAATTTGTACCTACTGAGAGCTCTGGCTTTTTGTAATGTGACTGGGCTGATTTGTGGCCTAAATGCTGAACTTCCTAAGGGTGGCCAGTGATCTAGATTAGATTAGAATCTCAAGCTTGATATTCCGTCCTTGTTTTTTTTGCTCTTATATTATCATACATACCTATATATAATTGTTGGTGGTTGGTTCCGCAGAGCAGGAAAGTATCAGAGACATTTTCCGTGATAGCCTGCTTTTTTTTGTGGTCATCGACCGGTTTCGGGTGTTCGCCTATGATTTTGTCAAATCACTGTGATAACATAGACTTGCACAGAGCAAATTTAGTTGATACAAGTGCACACTGTTTTGACAAAAAACATCCTCGATGATGGGAGACGCTCGAAACCGGTCGATGATCAGAAAGAAGAATTAGATTATCACAGAAAATATCACTGATACCTGTATATAAGTTTACCCGGAATAATTATTGCTTCGCTTGTCTTTTATTGAAACCTGATTCATTGGAATATTTTCTTATAGAATGTTCATGTTATAAACAACTAAGACTTAGATACTTTGGTTAGTTATCACATAAAGCTAGAAATCAATTTGTTCATAGACATACTGAAACAGATTAACAATATAGTATGTATAATAATTATGATAAGGGTTCTTTAAATAAGAGGCAGAAGGTTAAATTTTTATGACCCGATTCACTAAGCATATGCATTTGGAGCTTAACTTTATCTTTTACTTATAATCAGAAAAGTTAGAGCTGTTTCTTATCTAGGGGATGATGTAATAGGATCCAAAGCAAAGAGAGAGAGAGAGAGAGAGACAGTCTCACTCACTAGTTTAGGCCAGACTAGAGTGGGAGAAACTGTTTAAATACAGCTGTGTCAGCCTTAGGAGGGAGTCTACCGACAGTCTTCCAACAGAGTTCATTCAGCAGTCACAACGCGTCATCAACCTTTCTCTTTACCTCTCACTACTGTTTTATATATTTTAGTGCCAAGTCCAGGCAGTTTGTGCTACTATTTCTATTATACAATGTTCACCCATACTTCTAGTTTATTTATCTATACAACTCATTTACTCTCCTTCTGAAACCGGTTATATCTAGCTGTTTGATGTTTTATTGACTTCCTTTGTACTTCACTGTTTCATACTCTTGTATAAATTATGTTGCATTTACTTACCGAATATATATTTATGTTATTTTTGTTTTGCTTCCGCTAGCTACCATCTCTATTGTAAAAAGTCATTAGACTTATAAGCAATATGCAAATAAATAAATGAAATAAACATTTATGCACAAACATCTTGCTGCAGTTTCATGGCGAATTCTATGAGTTGACAAATATGACGAGGAGAGCCCTAAAAAATAATATGCCCCGGGCGCCATTGCCTAAAGTTCCAAAATTTGACACGATCTCAATTCTTCGTTGTGTTTTTTTTTTTTTTTTTTTTGCTCTTAAGAGGAAGTGAAATTTCCAGCACTGAAGAAGACATTTTAAAACTAAAAGAGTTATTTGTTATAAAAGACTGGCAATTACTTACAATAGATTTTTTATGAATAATATTAGAAATTTAATGGTTGACTTATCTAATACTTTATAATTAATTATTATCCTTATAAAAATCAATACAAAAACAAGCGAGATAAGTTTTATTTTTATTATAATACATAACAATCTACTTAGTAATTAGTGACGTCTTGTTAGTCACTATCTAATTATTTTTAGATATTCTTCTTTGTTTTTAATCAAATTGCCTAAAAACGCACTTTAATTAGTACTTCAGCAGTGATAATTACAGTATAGTGAATAAATCATAAGTAATTAGTCGTTTTTTTTTTGTTTTTAAAAGATATTTAGAGGTCATATTTTGCACTTATTTTTGATTCCTATATCTGAAAGGACCTTCTTAAATCATTACTTGTGACTTCAAAATATAATATGTGACTTGATCAATTATATTTGCCTTTTTATAAACATCGTTTCAAGGTTTAAAAAAATTTCATTTCTATTATTCTGCCATTCGCACTGCAATAAGTCACTTAAATAATGATTAACTTGTAAAAATCTTAAAGAAACGTCAGCATTTAGCATTACAAAGCAATTCTCCTAAAAAAACAAAAGCTAATAAATTGTCTAATTTAACTTCACAATTTCAAGGTAATTTGGATAAAATAATAAGGTATAATAATAATAATAATAATTTTTATATTTTATTACTTTACAATGATTATAAAAAAAAAAATCTGGTGTGAAACACTCACACAACTTTCTCTTACTCCAGTACTCAAAATTATAATTGACAAATTTTATAGTTAGTGTACCAAATTGAATGAAATTCGTCGAAAAGTGAAAACACTGTCCAGTAAAACTGTCCGGTTTACTAATTTCCTTGAAACTCGGAATTTGGGTCATATATTAATTTCTAGTTATTTCAATTTGGATGACAGAATTGTATAATCAACTGTGATAGCATTTTAAAGAAAAACATAACCCCCCTCCCCCAAAAGTCCCCTTAAATGAATTTATCAGGGGAAAAGTTTCAAATAAAAGTTGTAGCTCTTTATATGTATAGTTAACAACACTGGTTTAAAGAAAATCGTTGGAGCCATTTTCGAGAAAATACCAGAAAACTGAAAATTATATTTCAGTAAAAACGCACTTCCGGTTATCTATTTTTTTTCAAACTCGGAATTTCAACAACATATTTAATTCTAATTAACATTATTTAGATGACAGAATTGTCTAATATACTGAAACAGCAGTTAAGATGAAAACCTAACCCCACCCCCCCCAGAAGTGCCCTTAAATGAATTTTCCTGGAGAAATGTTTCAAATAAAAGTTGTAGCTCTTTGTATGTGTAGTTGATATAGCAAGTTTAAAGAAAATCTTCGGAGCCATTTTTGAGAAAATTGCAAAAACGTAAAAAAAACAACTAGTAAAGTGGTACTTCCGGTTGAGGAATGTTGACACATAACGCACCGTCAGATCCCATGGTGATACCTAAACGTAATATCAAGTTTGAACTTTCTACGATTTTTCGTTTTTGAGCTATGCTGTTCACATACATACACACACACAGACACACACACACACAGACCATTCGCTAAAAACCACTTTTTTGGACTCAGGGGACCTCAAAACGGATATTTCCGGTGAAAACTCGATATCGAAAATTTGACACGATTACAATACTTCCTCTTACTAGGAGTAAGAGAAAGTAAAAAATTATTAACAAAAGGCTATAAAAAAACATATAGCAGAAATTGACACGTGGCAAAAAATCTTTAAGTTCAAAAAACTACTTCCTAGTAAGAGGAAGTATTGTAATCGTGTCAAATTTTCGATATCCAGTTTTCACCGGAAATATCCGTTTTGAGGTCCCCTGAGTCCAAAAAAGTGGTTTTTAGCAAATTTTCTGTTGAGCATAGCTCAAAAACGAAAACCCGTAGAAAGTTGAAATTTAATATTCCGTTTAGGTATCACCATGGGATCTGACAATACGTTATCTGTCAAAATTCCTCAACCGGAAGTAGTACCACTTTACTAGTTTTTTTTTCCTTTTTTGCGTTTTTCACAAAAATGGTTCCGACGATTTTCTTCAAACTTACTAGATCAATTACATATACAAAGAGCTACAACTTTTATTCGGAAAATTTCTCTGGGAAAATTCATTTAAGAGCAGTTATGGTGGAGGGGTGGGGTTAGGTTGTCATCTAAAGTGGTATTTCAGTTTATTAGACAATTCTATCATCTAAATAATGTTAATTAGAATTGAATATGTTGTTAAAATTCCGAGTTTGAAGAAAATCGGATGACCGGAAGTGCGTTTTACTTTACCACTTTACTAACGATTATTTCACTTTTTCGCGATTTTCTCAAAAATGGCTTCGACGATTTTTTTTTAAACGTATTATATAAACTAAACATACAAAGATCTACAACTTTTATTTAAAACATTTCTCTTGGAAAATTTATTTAAGGGCACTTTTAGGGGAGGGGATGGGGTTATGTTTTTCTCTAAAGTGCTATCATAGTTGATTATACAATTCTATCATCCTTACAAAATTAATTAGAAATAAATAGATGGCCAAAATTCCGAGTTTAAGAAAATTAGTAAACCGGAAGTGCGTTTTTACTGAACAGTTTTTTTCGGTTTTCGACAGATTTCATCAAATTTGGTAGACTAACTATAAAATTTGTCAATTATAATTTTGAGAACTGGAGTAAGAGAAAGTTGTGTGAGTGTTTCACAACAGATTTTTTACTTTCTTGTAATTTTAATAAGATCGTATCAGATTTTTGGAATTCAATTTTCTCTGAGTACGAAAAACGTTTTTCGTGTATCCTGTTTCTGTGAAACCGAATTATTCAAGAACGAAAAAAAAAAAATCGCAAGAAGTTTGTAACTTAATATTCCATTTAGGTACTATCATCGCTTCCGGTTACGAAGGTTTCGGGGCTAAATTAAAAAAAAAAAAAAAAAAAAACCAGTAGTGCGGACTTTACAGAAAGGTATTCGTAGTTTTTCAAGATTCTCTCGAAAACAGTTCTAATGATTATACATACATAAATGCTAATGATGACATACATCTAATGATGACATACATAAATACATATCACTTTTATTTAAAACATATTCCCCCGGAAGAACTGATATTAAAAGGAACTTTCTCTTACTCCGAGTAAGAGAAAGTATTATAATCGTGTCAAATTTTCGATATCGAGTTTTCACCGGATATATCCGCTTTCAGGTCCCCTGAGTACAAAAAAGTAGTTTTTAGTAAATGGTGTGTCTTGTCTGTCAGTGTCTGTGTGTGTGAACAGCATAGCTCAAAAACGAAAAGCCATAGAAAGTTATAATTTGATATTCCGTTTACGTATCACCATTGGATCTGATAGTACGTTATCTGTCAAAAATACCTCAACCAGAAGTACCACTTTACAAGTTTTTTTTTTTCCTTTTTTGCGTTTTTCACAAAAATGGTTCCGACGATTTTCTTCAAACTTACTAGATCAATTACATATACAAAGAGCTACAACTTTTATTCGGAAAATTTCTCTGGGAAAATTCATTTAAGAGCAGTTATGGGGGAGGGGTGGGGTTAGGTTGTCATCTAAAGTGCTATTTCAGTTTATTAGACAATTCTATCATCTAAATAATGTTAATTAGAATTGAATATGTTGTTAAAATTCCTAGTTTGAAGAAAATCGGATAATCGGAAATGCGTTTACTTTACTATTTCATTACATGATTTTTTTTTTCACTTTTTCGCGATTTTCTCAAAAATGACTCCGACGATTGTCTTGAAACTTCTTATATAAACTAAACATACAAAGATCTATAACTTTTATGTAAAACATTTCTCTGGGGAAATTCATGTAAGGGCACTTTTAGTGGAGTGGTGGGGGGTAATGTTTTTCTCTAAAGTGTTATCATAATTGATTATACAATTCTATCATCTAAACAAAATTAATTAGAAATAAATAGATGACCAAAATTCCAAGTTTCAAGAAAATTAGTAAACCAGAAGTGCGCTTTTACTGAACAGTTTTTCTTTCAGTTTTCGACGAATTTCATTAAATTTTGTACACAAACTATAAAATTTGTTAATTATAATTTTGGGAACTGGAGTAAGAGAAAGTATTGTGAATCGTTTCACAACAGATTTTTTTACTTTCTCTGACTCCCAATATTGTGAATATTGTTTAAAATTTTCAAAATTCAGTTTTCTTTAAGGTTCTCTGAGTACCTTAAAAAAAAAATCTCCTTTTAGCGAATGGTGTTTGTGTGTTTGTGAACAAAAACTCTTAAAAAAATGTGCAGGAAGCTTAGTATTTCGTTTAGTTCGCAACTGATACGAAGGTTTAAACTAAAATCCCTCAATCGGAGAGCGAGTTTATTGAGTGTTTTTTAACTTCCGCAGCACGACGATCTTTTTAATTTATGGATGATCAATAAAAAGAGAATATCTCTTTAATTTATTTCTTTTTTAAACACTATATCGCGCCAACATCTGTGGTCATTGGCGTCCGAAGACTTCTCCGTGCACACTGCTGGTCTCTTCTGATAGTGTTCTCTTGCTATAGACAACACTGTTGATCACCATACAGTGAGCTGTAGAAGATTCTTTAGAAGAAAAAATTTAAGGGGTAGCACTGGATTCGAACCCGGAACCTCCGCGTGATAGTTCAACGCGCTACCATTCAGCTAATCCTACCCCTCAAAAATATTTTTTTGATAGCAGTAATTCGTTGAAATACTTTTCTTTTTTTTTTTGGCTCCTTTGTGTGTTTTTTTTGCGTTTTTTGTGACTTACGTATAAATAAAAAGACGTCATAAATTTTTGTAGCTCAACTAAATGATACAGGTGGCAAGGCCATCAAGTCGACTCATATGCCTTCTGCATGCTCTCAACTCTATTAGTTCCTTTTTTTTCTTTTGGTTGCCATTTGCCGGCCTGACACTGTCGGCCTTCACTGTTTTGGAGTGAACGGACGACATAGGACGATAAAAATTTAATAACTAAGCTACAAACATGTAGTTTTTCGACAAAAAAAAAAAGAAAGAAAAATCTGGTGTGAAATGCGACTTGCTCTTAATATAATCTACATAATTATAATCAACAAACCTTCTTCAAGCTTACAATTTTTATTAAATGTTTATTAGCAGGCTTCAATATTTTTTCAATCCTAGAAAAGTGGAAAAAAAAACAATAAAAACTGTAACTTTTTAAATAATGTTACATTTCCGGTTGCAACTAATCTTCTTCAAACTCGGAATTTTAGCATCACTAAAATCTATATAATTAATATTATATAGATGATAAAATGGTAAGAGAAAAATTGGCACGTCCGGTTGATAGATTTTGACCAATACCTGGTTGTCAGATTTGGATGTCAGACGTATATATGAAATAACAAGTATAATGGTTGTGAGAAGGAGAGAGAATTAGAGAGAATTGATTTTTTTTAGAGAAATAAACTAGATGATACGCTGAACACTGTATAATGAATAGAACACATAAATTGCAAGGACTTTACAGTTAAATAGAAGTTAGGTAGCGAGAGAAATATAAAGAGACAGATTGGCTGAGTAAGAAGGTAGTAGATAGGTTGCTGACAGAATCTGCTTTTGTAATGCTCTCGTAAACTGTCCTGAACTGTACTGCTGTCGTTCTGTTTATATGAATCGAATTCGCCCTTCCTAGCTTGGCCTAGGTGGGGAGTAACTAACTTTAAATTCATTTAATGTGTGCTTCTCCACCCTTCGGATCCTATGAATCTTTAATGTTTCGGATCCCATTACATCAAATATAATGCATGTGAGAAGGAGAGAGAATTGCAGAGAATGGAATTTAGAGAAATAAAGTAGATGATATGCTCAACGCTGTCTAATGAATAGAGCACATAAATTGCAAGCACTTTACTGTAGCATAGAAGTTTGGTAGCGAATAACAAGTATAATGGATGTGAGATAGAGAGAGAATTCGAGAGAATGGATTTTTTAGAGAAATAAACTCGATGATATGCTGTACACTGTATAATGAATAGAACACACAAAGTGCAAGGACTTAACAGTTAAATAGGAGTTAAGTAGCGAGAGAAATATAAAGAGACAGATTGGCTCAGTATGATAGGTTCAGTAGTAGATAGGTTGCTGACCGGATGTGCTTTTGTAATAGTCTCGTAAACTGTCCTGAACTGTACTGCTGTCGCTCTATTTATATGAATCGAACTATACCCTTCTAGTCTGGCCTAGGTGGGGAGTAACTAACTTTTAATTCATTTAATGTGTGCTTCTCCGCTCTTCGGATCCTATGAATCTTTAATGATTCGAATCTAATTACATCAAATATAATGGATGTGAGAAGGAGAGAGAATTCGAGAGAATGGATTTTTTAGAGAAATAAACTAGATGATATGCTGAACACTGTATAATGAATAGAACACACACAGTGCAAGGAAATTACAGTTAAATAGAAGTTAAGTGGCGAGAGAAATATAAAGAGACAGATTGGCTGAGTAAGAAGGTAGTAGATAGGTTGCTGACAGGATATGCTGTTGTAAAACTCTTGTAGACTGTCCTGAACTGTCCTGCTGTCGCTCTATTTATATGAATCGAATTCTCCCTTCCTAGTCTGGCCTAGGTGGGGAGTAACTAACTTTTAATACATTTAATGTGTGCTTCTCCGCTCTTCGGATCTTATTAATCTTTAATGTTTCGGACCCCATTACATCAGTTTGAGCTTCTTACAGTTTTTTGTTTATAATTTATTTGTAAATCTACTCATACAAACACACAAACAGACCATTTGCTAAAAACTTCTCATTTTTTTCTAATTCAGAGAGAGAACCTCAAAACTTGAGGAAACCTCAAAACATGTATTTCTGGTAATAATTCAATTTTTTTCGAAAATTTGACATAATCACGCTATATTTGTATAATGTAAAAAAAAAAAAGGTAAAACGTAAATAAGTCAGAAAAGATAATGATTTTGATCTTTTCTTACTTGATAATTTTTACAAATTATCAAAATTTTGTAGTGGGACACGCAACGTAAAATGACTGAATAACCAAAGTCAAAATGGCGTATGAAAAAAAAAAAAAAAAAAAAAAAAAGGAAAGAAAATTAAAAATAATCATTTCTGAGAACATAACTAATTGTATGCATACGATTATTATAACAAAACAAAACTAAAATATGTGCATGTGGAGCAGCACATGATCGGCCAAGGTCTGCCAGATTGTGACCTCTAGCGGGAAATTTGCGGTCGACAAGTCACGATCTCATCCAGAACTCACTAAATAGCTTATCAATGATTTTAATCATGATACTGGGTCAGTACCGATTGATCTTGAACTTGAACCCACAATCGTTCACATCAATAGTTGGAGAGCGTTAACCTTTCTGTGCTAAGCGGGAGTAATGATAATTCTATTATTAATTTACTCAAAAATTACTAGACACTAATGAAACAATTATTAAAAAAAAATTAATGATAATAGATACAAAAAGTATAATATTAATGGAACTCTATACCTTACGAAGAAACCGGTTTCGTAATTGTTAATTGATTAATTTTTTTTTGACATGTTACTTATTCGGTATAAGCAGTACAATCACCTGTCTAACATTGGAGACATATTTATTTACATGATCACTTAAAACAATCATTAGTAATATCGTTGAATATTTAAAACTAAAAAAAACCATTAATCTTAATTGGCCCCAGTAACAATAACAAAATTTTAAACACTTTTAGGTCTCCATATTCAGAATTAGTATAAAAATTTTTTTAAAGAAATCAGTCGATATTTTTATGGAGTAAAATTGGAAAAAAAAACTGTTTTCTAATTAATATTATTTAGATAATAGGATAATATAATAAACAGAAATAGTACTGTATAAGAAAACAACACCCATTCCAGGGGGAGGGATTAGCTAAGTGGTTAGCGCGTTGGACTACCACGCGGAGGTCACAGGTTCGAGTCCAGTGCTACCTTAGATTTTTTTTTTCTTCCTAGCAGCCTCTACAGCTCACTGTTCGGTGATGGACAATGTTGTCTGTAGCGAGAGAGAACACTGTCCGGTGGCCGGCAATGCACTGAGAAGGCTCTGGGCGCTAATGACCATATTGTTGACGTGCCTTAAATTACTCTCATCAAAGCCGCTTCAAAAGAAATTTCCTAGAGAAAGTTTCAAAAAAAAATTATAGCTCTTAGTATGTATGGGTAATTGATATGCCTAGTTTAAAGAAAATCGTTGAAACCATTTTTGAGAAAATCGCAAAAAACTTAAAAAAAAAAAAGCATTCAGTAAAGTGATACTTCCGGTTGAGGAATTTTGATAGATAACTTACTGTCGCATTCCATGGACTTGTAAGTGAAAGGTTCCCAGTTCGAGTCCCCGCTTACAACTGTTAAATTTTTATATTCGTTTAAAAAATGTTATTAGTAAAATAGGTGTTTTCGCCCAAGTCCACAACATCTAATTTAGTAATTGGACATTAAGTCTGCTTGTTCCAACTGCTTATTAACCTTGCTATTCAAAAACTGCTTACAGATTATTCGATAAAAATGTTTTTTTTTCCCCCACTAAAGAAACCCCAAAACCTATAATTTTAACTAAAAAAAAAAAAAAATATAGTAAAAAATATTTAACACTTAAATCATTTCATCTTCCGAAACTTGTGACGTCATTTATCTCATTTCAAAATGCGTAAATGTAAATTAGATCCTAATTTACATTTACATTGAAAATAACATACAAACACGCTAAATATTTTGTTTAATTTCGAAATAATTTGATTTATAAAGAAAAACAATTCTGCCAGCCCTTTTATTATAGGCAATTTTAAATATGCAAATTACGTAACATAATAACAGTTGTTTTAGATGGGTTTCTGTCCAACTATCTCGCTAATGTAATGCTTGGGAAGTTGTCAACATATATCTTACTATATCTTTTATGTTATTCATATTTTAATGAATTTCAAGGTTTTGAAACTGGTGTTGAACTCATTTGTGTTATATTTAGCTATAATAAACTTTGTAAAACACAAAGTTGAAACAACCTTTAGAAGCGACTCTACCCTGAAGAAAAGCCTATTGTAATATGGGCGAAACGTCGGTTTACAACAAACCAGTGACACGGTATCAACTCAAAGACCTAAATGTTTTATATGACAGTAGCCGCGAAAGCCTGAAAGATTATATGATAAACCTTTACCTTTAAACTCTCTAATTTATATAGAAGCTTCATCTCATAACATGAGTTAGTGATACCAATACGGAATAACAAATTTGGGCACCTCCGATTTATTTTTAATTTTTGAGCTTATTTGGTTTACTTAAATAATGAATTGACCATTCCTTAAAACAATCGGAATATGAGAAAATGTAATAAAGTGAAAATCGTGTGAATATTTCACATTTATTAGATTTTTTGTTTTGTTTTGTTTTTGTTATACTGTGGTGTAACAGGGGCGGGTGTTGGTGTAGTGGTTATGAGTATGGCCTTGTAACTGGGAGGTCCCCAGTTCGAGTCCCACGTATAACTGCTTAAATTTTATATTCGTTTAAAAAATGTTATTTAGTAATGTAGATGCTTCCGCCCATGTCTCCACAACACCTAATTTGGTAGTTGGACGTTAAGACCGCCTGGAAAAAATAGACATTACTTTACTATACTGGGTTATAACAAAAGACTTCGCGTTTTTCACCTTGGTTTATTTATTCACTTACTAAACTTACTCCTCAAATTCAGGTCATCATTTTCTACAACTTGAACCCCATTTTTGAGCCAACAATTCGATACCCTTCTGATACCTGGAGCTATCTTTTGGAGGCAAAAAACTCCAGACTTCCAGTTTTCACCTCTTCCTTATTTGAAAATTTGTTACCATGTAAAAAAGTGGGCCATCAAGCGGAAGAGATGGTAATTAGAGGTTGCCAAATCTGGGCTGTAAGCTGCTTGTGAAGGAAGAGCTCAAAATTGAATTCTTCGCATCACTTGACGAGTGCGGCCTTGCATTGTCTTATTGAAGAAGTTTCTCAGTTAACTCAAGAGGGATATTTTGCAGCTAAAACTAAAACGGAGTGTACATGTGCTAGCTGAATAGAGTAGAATTCGGATGTAATGGCCCCGACGGTCAGGAACTAGCTCATAATAAATGACACACTCGTAGATCCACCACACCGCACAGCGTCCTTGGAAAGGATATCCTTCCCTTTATTTTTATAATGAGTCAACATTAAGATTTTTTTTTTAACTACTTAAATGCAAATTATTTATTTATTTATTTATTTTCATAGTAAAAAAAAAAAAATACAAATAAGAATAAAAACAAAAATAAAGAAATAACTTTTCAAGAACGAATTGCCTTAGGCTTTAGATAATAATTCAGGGAATTATATTAAAAAGAAGTACGCTTCTTTGGCCAGATTATCTTTTTTACAAGTGAGAACTTTTTTTATTATTTATTCAAAATTAAATAAATTTATAGCTTAAGAAAGTTATATTGATTTTGAAAATATGGAAATCATCTTAAGAAACCTTTAAAAGGAAATCTATGAATTACCATAAAAAAATAATAATAATATAAATAAATTAAGACGTAAATTCTTTCCCACTTAATGGATATCAAATTAATTACTTATTTACTTTTTAATCTATTTATTTATTTATTTTTTTACTGTTTACTCGCTATTTACATAATATATATTTACTTATTATATAACCTTCATAAAAAAAAAAAAATTCCAATTTAACCTCCATAATATCATTTGCCATCAACATTTTCTTCTTAATTATTGTCAGAGAATTTTTTCCTTCATTACCCGTGTTCATCAACACGTATCTTTTTTTTTTATATATATATATATAAACTAATTCATTGTTCATTCAATTAAATAATAAAAATTCCATCGAATAATGAACATACAATAAAATATAGGAACACTGAAACCAACAACAACAACAACTACGAATATAAACTGTAACACATGTATGTCGGCCAAACTGGTAGGAAACCCAAAGTAAGAGATTTAGAACACATTCGCTCATATTGACACAGTAGAACAATTTCCAAACTATGCCAACCATTTTAACCAGAAAAATATATAACAGAGATAATCAATACAATGAGATATCTGAGTGAAAAAGGAGATAATTAGATTTCTTTAGAAAATTCGATTGGATACAAAGATGAATAAACGAACAAACAAAATTCACTGACAATATGTGAACGTATTCAATAATAACAGAGAATTCCCTCATATGAACAAAATCGCCTTGGACTTGTACCATGACGATGTAATGCTAATATGACATGGGAAGTATGATAATGTTTTCTTTGCATCCATTGAACCCTGTGTCTTTAAGGATATTTCTAGATAGAGCCTTTGACTGCATCTGTTACTAAGCTCTAAATGGAAACTCATGATACTCCTCTCTAGCACCTTTTTTTTCCTTGTTACCTAATCCTGAAATGTTTTTAAAGTGCTGTTTCTTCGAAGTCCGCCAAAGGCTCATCTACTTCCTCATTTTATCCCATTCTAACCGAAGTACAGTAAGGAGCAATTTGGCATTGTCTTTGCATCATTATGTAAAATTTCAAATGTTATATGTCAGTTTGTGTTGAACTGTTGTAGTGAGCGGACGTGTCCAAGTGTCACTTTTAACGGATTCTATGTCCAAGGGCCGCAGAACACATACAGGCATTATACAAACTACAATATTTCTATTAATATTTAATTAATTAATATTGTAATCGTGTCAAATTTTCGATATCGAGTTCTCACCAGAAATTTCCGTTTTGAGATCCCCTGAGTCCAAAAAAAAATGGTTTTTAGCAAATGGTGTGCGTTTGTGTGTGTTTGTATGTGTGGGTGTGTGTATATGTGAAGAGCTATAGCTCAAAAACGAAAAACCGTAGACAGTTGAAACTTGATATTCCGCTTAGGTATCACCATGGGATCTGACAGTACGTTATCTATCAAAATTCCTCAACCGGAAGTACCACTTTTATAATTTTTTTTTTTTTTTTTACTTTTCTCAAAAATGGCTCCGACTATTTTCTTCGAACTTGGTATATCAACTACACATACAAAGAGTTACAACTTATATTTGAAACATTTTTCCAGTAAAATTCATTTAAGGGCACTTTTGGGGAAGAGGTAGGGTTGCACAGAGCAAATTCAGTTTATACACTGACTGTTACAGAGTCGGTCTAATTCAGACTGGTCTTTTTGTAAGCAAAATTTAGACTCTCTCTCTTGAAAGAATGCTTTCTCTTCGTAGTTCAAATCCTCCCCTGTGAGAAGGGGCAAAAAGACAAAGCTGACTAAGTTCTATGAACTCTTCTGTAACGGCGTTTTTTACCTGAATAGTCCCTTTTGCCAGCGAATGTTAGAATATCCTTCAAATAATTATTTTCTTCAAATAAAATTTATAGATATAATTTCTGGCATCCATCAAAAGTAATAAACTACCGGTGACACAGTATGGTTTTTGCAAGGGAAAATCTACAATGCACGCTATAGGGAAATTAATAACTGATATCCATATAGGATTTACTTCAGATAAATCCACATTAGGTATCATTTTAGATATTCAGGGCGCCTATGACCATGTCATAATACCAATTCTGGCAAATGAAATGGAAAATTTAGGTATACCCTTAAAACTAATTAGAAACGTAATAAATATATTGACCGAAACGTTAATATTTATTTATTTATTTATTATACAAAATCTTGTTGGACAGAGTTCACACTAAATAATTAACAAGAAACTTACATGATTATGAACAAACTTAATAATTAATAACTAAATAAAAAAAAAAGGAGAATAATAAATAATAATAATTTCCTTCAAATTAAAACATAAATTTAGCCTTTATACATTAACAGACTGAATAAATTTTCTCGTTTACACACACAAACATAAGTACATTTTTTTAATTTGTAAACACTAAATTTAAATGTACCCAAGTTACAGCAACCAGGCTAAAACAATGGCATACCTTTCTTGTATATTCAGGGTACAATAGCAAATTATAAATGGGGCATTAACCCAAACAAAAAGAGCGTAATCTACATATATTATGAAAATAATTATAAATTCATACGGCTTTATTTTTGTATCAATGTTTAATACTTCAAAGTAGTTGCTTACATTTAATTTTTTTTTAACACCTAAATTTGTAAATAATATTTCTCTTAGTGGCGTGTACAGAGGACAAATCACCAATAGATGATAAAGATCTTCACTTTCCATCATATTACAAATGTGACAAATTTCTGTCGGGTTTATCTCGTATATATTAAGTTTAAAATATAATTTTAAATTTAATGTAATACAAGTTCTCAATTGAGCTGTTACTGTTGTGATATTATGGGGTAATGGAAGTGTTAAATATAATTACGGGTTATGTATTGATATTCAATATTTAGTAGTTTGTAAATATAACAGAAGGTACTTTGTTGTACACATTGTATATCATTATCCAATAAAAATGTCTCGTAATTGGCCAAAATTGACGAAAATTCTTTCTTTAATGTTCCGAAATTTAAATCACAACGATTTGCATTAAAACTGCCATATTGCACTAAATGCTTGAGTTTATGGAAACAAATTGAAGGGTATCTGTTCGGTTTCATTTTCAGGATTTTTAGTAGCCACTTTAAAGACATTTTTTAGAACAGAATATGAAACAGGGAGTATTCTTGCTTCCATTCATACCACGTGATGCGGAATGCTCACCAGTAAAGAAAGAATTCTCTTATAAAATCGTGTAAATGCTGGCTGTAGTACATGTAGATAATTCAATGCAATAACTTGAGTACCATATAACAACGAGTTCAAAAGTAAGCGATTAGAAAAGTTTCTTTCGAACTTCCCAAGAGTTACATTTCATATGGCCTAATGCACCAAAACCTGTATTAATTTTACTTATATAGGATTCTACTGCCCGCTTGAGTAAGCCAGAATTACTGAACACGACACCTAAATAACAATACTGTTTACATTCATCTATTATGGATTCTCCATATTTAAATGATATATGGCCTCTATGAAATACGACTACCTTGTATTTCACTACACTTACTTTTAACTGATTAATTTCACAATAATTCCTTAATATATTTAACTTATTGTTAACATCCGTTATTGAGTCACAAAACAACGCAAGATCGTCCGCATAAAGTAAAGACAAAATATCTGTATCATTCGTTATTCTAATACCACAAACATGTTGTGGTGGTTGGTTCCGCAGAGCTGGAAAGCATCAGAGACATTTTCTGTGGTAGTGAAATGTAATGGTGATGTTTACGTATTTGTAGTGGCTTGAGCGGTTTTGTAAAAGGGCTTGTAAGTATGTTTGAGGTAAAGATAGAAGTATTAAGAAATAATCAAGAGATCACACTGCTTTTAAAATAGATATATTATTCTCTAGGAGAAATTAAGTTACTTTAAAATATCAATAATAAGCTTATAATAAACTCTTATAACTTGAAACTGGTACAGTTCTGAAGTGTTCTCATTGGTATCTACAACAAGTCTGTCTTGGTAAGAATGTCTTCTCTTTGTTCGTTCAGTTCCTCCCCTGTGAGGAGAAGGGGGTAGTATAATGCCATCAAGGTTAATCAACTTTTCCAATAACTGTTCTCTTATACCTGCGTGTACCCTTTTTTGCGAGCGAGCTTGCATTTTCTCATAATTTTGAAAATAAAATAGTTATACTTTCTTGCATCCATCACATTATCCCCCCTCCTGGAGAAATTTTTCGGCACGAAAAATATGGGAGGTAATCTAGTGTTGTAGAGGCTTGAAGGTTATCCTCTGGTAAGGCGAGAGGCGTGTGTTTAACCTCTGCAAGGTAGTCGTGTGTACAGTAGACTAAAGGCATCTTATTCTGGAGCAAACGCTGCTTGAATGTGTGAGCGTTGCTCTGGTGATGGATTGTCTTCTCTCGAGCGAACGCTGTTTGAGTGGGTGAGCGTTACTCTGGTGGTAGGTTGATTGGCAAACACTGCTTGGCGAGTGTTGCTGATGAAGATGTAACTGGCAAGGGTAGACAAGGCGATCAATGTTGGCTTCTGAGTAGGGGTGCTGTAGGAATGCATGTAATTTCTTGAATTGACTCTATATGAACAAAAAAAAACTCTTAAGTAATTCAAAAATAATTTACAGATAAATATACAGTCATATTTAAAAAAATATATATTTGTTTAATAAGCGAGCAAGGATGTGCGATCACAAAGGGTATGAGAAGATGAAGATCTTTTCCTTTGGTAGAACGTTTGTGTATCTGAAAATAATCCTTAATGATATTTAACAGAATATTAAATAATATATATATGATAAAATTCTTACAACTAACATGCAGTTTTAACTAACATGGAATTACATTCATACGCATGCAATTCATGCATATTCAATGATGTGTAGATGATGATGTTTGGATCTGCAAAAGAGGTTATATAATTTTAAATTCTTAAAGCTAACATAAAAATATTATGGATATGCACGCAATAATTTCAACAAGTATTAGTGTAAAAATTATTAAAGCTAAGAGGTAAAGATGAAATAGTTAGCTTGAGGGGTATGTGCAAGTATTTCGGCCGTTTCTATAGCTATGAGTTTTTTCAACTGTTTTGCGTTTTCTAGATGAGTTGAATATAACCTTGAACAATACAAGAAAACAATTAAGTATTATAAAAATATAACATTAAAATACAAATGACAGACAAGTACAAGAATAATACAAATTATTTAATTTCCTTTTAAGGCGAACTGAAAAAAAATAAATTAATTAAATACAATCATCAATATTAATATATAAATACCATACATATAAACAACAAATTCACGTGGTCGTCTTGATTTCTGCAACATAAAATAAATTACAATTATTATTTAAAATATATAATGCAATAATTACAAATATTAAAGGCGGAATAAATTTATAACTCGTGGTACGAGAGTTTTCAGTGCTGAAACAAAAATAATATGTCATTATTGCAACAGTATTGCAACAATTAAAGTTAATATTTCAATACCTTTTACACATTTTTTTTTCTTAAGACTAACAAGATTCTTACTTAGAATATATATATACATCAGGTACAGTATGTAGAGTTTGAGTAGTGTGATAGAATGAGAGATTCAATATATTGTTGTGTTATATACTATGTGCGCGAGGTGGCACAGAAATTTTGTGGCTAGTTACTAGGGATTTTAGTGAACTTAGCGATTAGTACTAAATTGGTGCATTTGAGTACTAGTTGAAAATTGAATGTTGAATTTATTAAGTGTTAATTACAGTTCGAAAATTAATGATTAGTGTATATAGTGTAATGATTAATGAAAAGTGTATATAGATGTTGTGGTGGTTGGCTCCGCAGAGCTGGAAAGCATCAGAGATATTTTCCGTGGTAGCCTGCTTCATTTTGTGGTCATCAGCCGGTTTCGGGCGTTCGCCCATCTTCAGGATGCGTTTGTCAGACAGTGTGATAGCACAAGACTTCTTGCATAGAGCAAGTTCAATTTATACACTCCTGCAGAGACCATAGCCATGAGATATTGAGCCATACACCACTCTACTACCACTGAGTGTATAAACTGAATTTGCTCTGTGCAAGTCTGTGTTATCATACTGTCTGACAAAAGCATCCTGAAGATGGGCGAACGCACAAAATGAAGCAGGCTACCGCAGAAAATGTCTCAGATGAGTGTATATAGATTTTAAACAAAGAATAGAGAACTCATTCAATGCTCCAATCCCCCCCGCATTTTAATTTATCTATAAGCTGTTTTTCATTCATGAAAATTTATGAATGAAGATTAATAGGGAAATTTTATGAAGTTGTTTCTCAATCAGATTCCGTTTCTGACATTGGATTAGGGCTCAATATCTCATGGCTATGGTCTCTGCAGCCAAGGCCAAAAAAAAAAAAAAAAATGCTATATGTAGCTAGTTCAGTGCTTTTAGAGCGCGCTTATCAAGGCTGGCACTTATCCCCTCTCCCACTACCTCTTATTTATGTTTACAAAAATAAATATGTAAGATTCGAGTTTAAAGAAAATTTAACATTTTGTATATAATTTTATATTAATTAGAGTAAGTGAAAGTTGTGTGAGTGTTTCACACCAGATTTTTTTTTTCGTATTCAGAGGACTCCAAAACATGTATTTCCGATGAAAACTTAATTACGAAAATCTGGCACGTTCGTAATACTTCCTCTTTACTCGGGGTGTAAGAGAAATTAAATACAAAAGAAGCAACATACAAAAATTGATGGTAAATTGACAAATAGAACACTAAATGCCAAGTTTACATAGTGGGTTAAATGCTTGACGGAGGTTATTGTGCGCTTATGGAATAAGGTTATGATCTGTGATGTATATGATTGACCAGTGAGTTACTAGGGTAAAAAAAAAAAAAAAAATATTTTTAGTGTTTTTTTATTCAAAACCCGACGTTTCGGTAAACATTGTTTGCCGTCTTCAAAGGCACTCTATAAAGAAAAATTAAAAAAGTAAAAATATAATTAGTAAAAGTATTGAAAACATTGTACTAGTTTTTAGTTTTCTTAACAGTTGTCCACAGTGAGCCCAAGTGTGAGTCTAGTGTTTGTACGTGTTTAGTGAACTTGTTGTTTCTGATTGTATTAAGTTTTTATTTTACTCTGATGTTTAAATAATTAAAAAAGTAGATTTTAAATTATCTAGAGCAAAATATTATAATCGGAATGTATTTTAAACATCAATTTCAGGGTAACCTCAAAATGTTTACCACAAAATTTTCAAACCTCAGGGTAAATTTGGTCGTAAATTTTCTGGACCTTACAAAATAGACAAATTATACCCCAACCATACTGTACGCTTACGTATGGAAGACGGTAAAAAGGTAGTACACCTCAGTAAAATAAAAAAGGTATGGTACTTGGCGACCGACGTAAATCATAAAACACTAGAAATCATTCCTCACTCTACATGACACACTTCTCAACCTATACTCAAACTCTACAAACTACACCATATGTATATATTAACCATATTATAAAATAAATAAATAAATAAATAAAAAAATGCATGGAATCAATTAGTTACTCTTAAGAACAAAAATGTATAAAGTTGATATATTTAATTTAGTTGTTGCAATTATGGACATATTATTTTTGTTTCAGCACTGACAACTCTCGTATCACTAAAATTATAAATTTATTCAACCATTCGATATTTGTAATTATTGTATATTTCAATATTTTTAAGTAATAATTTACAATTTATTTTATTTTGCAGAAACCAAGATGACCACAGAAACTTGTTTGATATTTCTGATATGTAATGTAATGTATAAAACTGATCTGTTTAATTAACACTTTTTTTCAGTTCCAGCAACGACGATTTCAATCCAGAAATTAAGAATTTTTCAAATATTTGACATTGATTTAGTATAAATTTTTGATCATGATATACATTTAATTAATAATTTATCTATTTTTTTTTTTGCAGATTTAATGGTGTAAAGCATTATGCCTACATTTGTTTGATATTTTTGATATGTTTATTTATGATATGTATTTTTGATATTGATGTCTTTTTTCATTGTATTTAACCAATTAATTTATTTTTTTTTTTCAGTCCGCCTTAAAAGAAAATTGAATAATTTGTATTACACTTGTACTTGTCTATCATTTGTATTTTAATGTTATACTTTTATAATATTTAATTGTTTTCTTATATTTATAGTTTATGTTGAAGGTATCTAGAAAACGCAGCATAGCTTAAGAGCTCATGGACATACAAACGGCACAAATACAACTGCATACCCCACAAACTAGCTATTTCAGTAGCTATGTTACGTATTTGCAAGCTCGGAAGAGTTCATCCGGCATCACTAGATGGTTTCCGGGAATTTAGAACTCTGCAGGAACTCCGTAAGGAGACCATAGGCAGGTCTTGCTGCAAAGAATAGAAAGGTGGGGCAACAAAGACAGAAAAACCACCAAGTCAAAAATAATAATAAGTTTATTGATGAACAAGCGCCTCCCCAGTTTCTCAGCCCCACATCCGAGCTCGAAAACGAACGCTGACTAGTGGGTACGCCCTGGGAATTACTCTGACTTTCTGAATGGCAAACAATCCCTTCCAGAGCTGTCCACAGGTTGCTGAAGAGAGGATGACTTCACATCCGACGGAGGACCAGCAGCGAAGCTGCAAAGCTGTTGGCATAAGAATAACTATGTTGGAAATATATAGGTTACAGACAGAACTGTATATTCTCAATCTAGGTTGAGAGAAAATATAATAACACTAGGAGGGCTAGTAAGAAAAGCTAAGGTGCGTATACTTGCCATAAAGTTACAGTTCCGTACACCTCCTTTAATTAGAATTCGTTCTATCTAGTTTAGAGAATACGTCTCCCCAGAATGTACAAGTTGAGTAGGCCGTGAATAGTCACTTAGCTTTGAATTAGACAATAGATAGTTAATACAATAAATGTTAAGCTGAGACTGAAGGTACTGAGAAAAGAGAAAATAATATGAAATGTTACTTTCAGAGCGATTTCAATAATCGCATAAACGGCTTCTGCCAACTTATATTAACAATTAATAATGAGTAGAGATATAAAGGAGAGGAAAGAATGGGAAAATTATCTTACTCTGAAAGAAGAATATAAGTTACGTTAATATAAGCCACGTGCATCCGCCAGAGATTGACGCTATTTAGATTGGTGACTCCTGTTATCACCACTGCTGAATAAGCTCGTACTGAGTGTGAAAAACTGTAAATTAAAAGTTTACCAGACTGCTGGAAAGATTACACACGTGAGGCAGCAACTGTACGGCGTAAAAAGAGAACTATGATACAGCGATTTTACGATACGCCACAAAACACACTTGAAATACACTTGAATAATGATATTATGAGGTAACTGTGCAACCTCACAAAATGATTAAAACAATATAAAAGGATGTATGTAAGGTGTTCACTAAGAAACAAAATGCGGTTTGGTTAGCGTCACTTCAGCTCAACAGTCAGAACGGAACTTAATAAAGATG